>JAYXIM010016020.1:0-59852 GCA_037575425.1 Anastrepha fraterculus
AAGAGTGGAATGATTTTAAGTAGGGGAAATAATAGAACAACTTATTTTTTTAAGCGGCTCTGAAGATGGCTGGATATAAAGTGACAGCTATTATGTGTACACGTACTTCAATTTTCACATTTTATTTTTGAGATCTACTACATATTACATATACAGCTGTAATCTTCGAGTGTATTTCTGCTGCGAAAAAGATTTTCATAAAAAAGTATCTGCCACTTAAAGGCGCCACAAAACTGTAAGTCGCTCCATTTGTGGAAAAATATCAAGGCACAAATTACAGATAGGAGGAAGAAGGAACTCGGCCAAACACCCGGCCAATGATATGTACATATATATAAGTATGTTTATGCTTATATTTTTGTATCGAAGGATAAAATATCGACACTGTTACAAATACCTTCTGATACGTCGTTTGATACTGCATGAATACTGTTTTGATATTACCTTTAAAAATGAATACCACATCAGTTACTAACTGCCTTTAGTTAAAAATTATATCCTATATACATTTATGCATTTATGTGGGACTATTGTATTCCCTTATAAGTGAAATATGTAAATACAAATAATTAAGTGCAGCAAAAGGAGGCTCATCGTAAAAATTTTACATTTTTGCCACATAAGTGACTAAAAGTTTTTATGGTTCCTAGTAAAACATAAAATTGGCTGTTAACAGGATGTTGATATAATAAAAAGTCGTTATATTTATGTACGATACATATGTACATAAGTATCGTTTTATGGGAGGAAATTTAAAATTCAACAAAAGAATAGTAAACTATTTGTATTTATGTGTGAGTTGTTGTTTTCATACAATATTCTCGCTTATATAATATTCATGCCGGAAGACCGTTGCAATAAATATTTCAGCATCGATAATCATGCAAAAACAAAGATTAATTTCCGACAGCACAGTTTTGTGCGCTCACTGTGATATCGCTTACAGCAGTATATGGCACAACTGTACCAGATACAATATTTTAGCGCAACATTTAAAATCGGCATAAAGTGGAAAGAGAAGTTCTCAAACGACTCGTCAAGTCAGGAAAGCTTATACGGGAAAAAATTCAACGAAAAACCGAAGAATTGCGAGGCTTATCATTACAGTTTCAATGAGTTCAAAGAAGAGATAAAATGTACTCAATCTTTAATAAGTAGATGGCTCCCTTGAATGCGAAAATGCTTCAAAAACCTGAAAATTGTTCAGTCTTAAAAACAAAACTGTCACGAATTGTATGAAAAGCCCTTTTCTTAAGCAAGACATTAAGAATTTCTTGAATTTTTTTTATCCAATCAAAATCAAAAATTTACAGTGGCAAAAAGCAATTCATCAAGCATTTTCCGCTTTGTTTTATTCTTCATTGCGTTTTACGATTGAATAAAGCATTAAGTTATATAAATTTAAAGGGTGTTCAATTTAGAGGTATCTTTCCTATTTTTGTGAAGAACCATTCATCACATTTATTTTTTAAAGATAATTCCTCTCAAATGTTGGCCGCAACTGCGAAACTGCGCCGTAATTCAATTTAGAATGACTCGCCGGAGGACTTCGGTCAGTATCACGTAAATAACTTTAGTAATGTTGGCTTTCAATGTCTGAATCGAAGCTGGTTTACCCACAAAATATTAAGACTTTACAAAAAAACACAAAGGTGGGATATCACGCGATCTTGGTGCCTAGTCTACTTGTCCAAGACGAGAGATTAATTGCACATCGAAACGTCGACGTAGTAATTCCATTGTTTCACGACCTGTTCTGCAAGTAGCGTCATCTTGTAGGAACCAAATGTTGTGGAGATCACAGGCTTCAATTTCCGACATCGAAAAGTCGTTTTTCATGGCAAGATAGCATTCGCCATTCACTGTTACATTGGTGCCAGCTTCGTCTTTGAAGAAATATGAGTCGACGATTCCTCCATCCAATAGGCCGCACTAAACGGTTGTTTTCAATGAACGTAATGGCTGTTCTTGAATGGCTTCGGGTTGCTCTTCAGCCTAAATATGACAATTTTGCTTTTTGACGTAGCCATTAAGCCAAAAACGGGCATTATCGTTTGTTGGGCTGAGAGCGTGAGGAACACTTTTCACTGAGCGTCAATTTTCGAAATAAAATTGTACGATTCGTATACATTGTTGAGGCGTAAGTCTTTCCCTGAGTCTCTCCAAAACTATCGCTTGACCCAACTATTTCGAGCATCATTAAATTTTTGAATGCGATAAATTCATACAGTTTACATTTCTCAGTTTTTAGTGGCATTTCGAATTGTGCTTTTATATTTTCTCCAGGTGATGCGATGTATTACACAAACAGCTTGAACTTTTAAATTTCGACATTGTTGAAGAGGCTGCCAAAAGATGCATTCCCAAAAACAACTTAGAAAACTTTATTTTTTTATCCTAATCAGGTTTAAGGGAACCCGTAACAAATTTTGGAGAAAATCGCATCACCTTCAAAAGCCACGTGCCGAATAAACACGAATTATTGCGAATATTAAGAGGCATTCACTTCGCTGGTAGTGGTAATATGGAGACTACTGGCTGGACAGCACGTTGGCGAGGCACTCCAGTCGATGAAATTACTCCAAGAGACAAAGTGGGTTATTCGAATCTGCTGACCCTTTAAAGAAAAGTAATGCCTCGACTTTTGAAATTTTCACCTTTATCCAGCTAAGAAATGGATGGAAATAAGAGCAGTATTCATAAACGATTTTGCCTACGTCACTACCAAAGATTTTCAAGCTAATGAAGCGGAAACATAGGGAAGTGCATTGCTTCTACATATCTTTCAATATATACGTAGAAAGAAAATTTTAGAAATTATAAGGAGTAAAAAATATGAGCAAGAGAAACTTCGGCGTAAGGAATATGGAGCAGGCAGAAATAAAAAGCGTTTTTTGAAAATGTTTAAAAAAGTTGGATATTTGACGAAAAGTTGTAAGAAAACTATGAAAATTGGGATAGCCAAGTCTGAAAAAGCAGGCATTCAAAGCAGATATGTCAAGTGAGTGAATCGCTTTGAATCAATTCGGCTTTATTTAGAAATAAAATCCCATAGAGGTCCTATAAAGAAACATTTAATTTAAAAGTAAAAAAACCAATCCACATAAGTAAAGGAATCGAAAACTACTGAAACACGAAAACTGGTCAAGTAAGCTTTAATACAACATTCATGCTAAGGTAACAAATTAATTCACCTCACACTGACTGCCACAAATAAGTTCAACGGAGAGGCGTCTTGACGAGCAAATGACTTGCAAGTCAATGGTTCAAAATTAAACGTGGCCTAGCATTTAAATGCACACTGAGGGTGTACACACGTTGTTCTGGAACAAAATAAGAACAACACCAAGAGCGTTGGCTAGAATTGTATGGCAATACACACCATTACTAGTCTTGCGCCAGTCCTATTCAGCTTATTACTATTGCTGGCGCTTATCGGCAACATGTGTAGTAGCCGGCGGCACGTAGCAGCCTAGTCATTTAAACTACAAGCAACACACTAGCTGCAAGAACAATATGTACATGTGTTTGTGCCGAAGTAGCTATTATGGATATTAATGCGGTCAGCAGCAGCCACAAAAGCACTGAAGAGCGACAGAAGTATCGTTTGCTGGGGCATTTAAAATGATGAATTACACTTTTTGCTAGCAACTTTGGCGGTAAGAGAATCATCTGGGGGCTGCATGGTTGGCATACAAATTTGATGGTAGCAAAAACAAGAAAAATGGTGATGGCAGAAAAATAGAGAATATGAAGAATATTTGTAAATGTAGTAGTAACAGCTGCACTACGAGTTGGGAGAATTGTGTGGCTCTTGCATGAAAAGCTTAGCGTAAAACTATGGAAAAACTGCATATGTAGTGAAAATTTTTGCAACATCATATGAATAGCGTAATCATGGCCAGAAACGAATGGTTATGTAATTATGTATTAAAGTTGGATAAGGACATACAGTATTATTTAGCTAGTTTCACCAGACTTAATTTCTGCATGTGAGTGAGCTTTTGTGATTATTTACTAAGCGCGGAGAGAAAAACTAACGTCAAAAATTAATCATTAATTCTGATGGAAAATTTTAAACTTAAAAAAATAAATAAATAATTGGCGCGTACACTTCTGTTAGGTGTTTGGCCGAGCTCCTCCTCCTATTTGTGGTGTGCGCCTTGATGTTGTTTCACAAATGGAGGGACCTACAGTTTTAAGCAGACTCCGAACGGCAGATATTTTTATGAGGAGCTTTTTCATGGCAGAAATACACTCGGAGGTTTGCCATTGCCTGCAGAGGGGCGACCGCTATTAGAAAAATGTTTTTATTAATTTTGCTTTCACTGAGATTCAAACAAACGACCTCTCTGTGAATTCCGAATGGTAATCACGCACCAACCCATTCGGCTACGCTCAAAAAAATAGCAACTGAGAGAATACAATTCTTAGTTCAGAGCGAAAAAAACCACACCCAGAATACACATTATTTTTGCCACGCGATTTTTAATAATACTTTCTATAATTATTCTTTAAAAAAATTTTAAACGGAAAAGATTCATAAATTTACGCCCTTTACAGAAGTATTTTGCTTAGTAGTAGGTAAAAATTGATTCAATTAAATTAGTTATAGATTCTTTTAATGTATATTCTATTTTTTGCACATTTTTTAAAGAAGTCGAGTATTCGACAAGCAAAAATATTGTATCAATAAGTAATGATAATAAAAAATGTGCTTTGCAATGATATTCGGTGCTCGCTGAAAGATTTTGCTTATTGTTGTTATTTTATTTTTAGCTGAACTGGATGTTCCTATTGTCTATTATTATTATATGGTATATTAGCACTTGCACCCTCTTTTGGTGTTTGGTATCGCCTCTTATTATTTTTCATGGCAGAAATACACTCGGAAGTTTACAATTGTGGGATTTTGCATTTCGATAATGCCAAATGGTAAACAATTGCACTAGAGGTGGAAAATAAATTATTTTATTTGAAAAATTATGTGTTATTACACTACTTTATATTTTTTAAACATTAACTTGGTATAAATTCATAATTTAAAATTTGAATAAATAAATTGTAATAATTTTTTTAATGTGCTTACCAAAAATGCATACTTTTAATAGCTTCCACAGGACTTTCACCACTTTCAAAGTCAGCAAAAAGGAAACATCTTACATTTACAAAATATTAACTGCGATATCTCAATACAAACAAACTGATTTCTTTTTATAAAGTGCTTTCACAGTAAAAAAAAAATAAAAAAATAGCAAAATAAAAAGGCTTTAATTCAACATTTACCATTCAATGAAATTATTATTATACTCTTACTATTAATATATTTTAATTTTCCTCATTATGATTAAATTTTCAAAAATAGTCATGATGTATTGAAGGGATATATGGTAATAAATCTAGCATATCTGCAAATTTTTCGAATGCGTTGGGACTGAATGTGTTGATATAAACGTGTTAATACTATATCTCCATCGTTCTGTGGTCTTCCCCGTGAGCGATTATGATTTGAAATATTCATTCTCACTAAATAAAGTTTGTATATGGTTTGCTTTTTAAGCCTTATAAACCCTCATCCAACATAACTTCAACCACTTTACTTTTCACCATTGATATTTGTTCGCCTTCTTAGAATATCACTTTCACAAGATTTTGTAGAAACAAAATCAGCTTGTTTCATTTCACGAAAATAAAATTCTTATATAATCGGCATTGTTTTATGGTACTATAGCCTTAAATACATTATATAAATTTTTATATAATCTATAATCATGTCTTTAAGGTTATGCAATAAATCTTTTTACCTTATAGTACTCTCGATACCTCCAAAACGGGTGCATTTGGGAGAGAAGAGTGTCCAGAATATACAAATTTATGATCGATAATTTATACGCACATCTTGAGAGGCCGAATAACTTTAACGAAGCTAATTTCAAATTTACATTTCGTACACTGAACAGGGCTCTGTAGGCGATTGCATTTAGTAAATGGTTCAAGCAATAAGAAGCAATTTCTTGGAGACCTCTTGATGATTTTGCATTTTGTAATAAATGGGGAATAACTGAGATTCTGTGAAACTATAAAAATATTTAAATAATTTACAATGTCGCCACACACATGAAAAAAAATACAAAAGAAGAAATGTAGTACCATCTTGAACTAAATAGTGGTATGTCTTTGAGGAAAGTGTACTTAGAACATTTTGAAAGTAATTATATTTGTAACTTCATTAACTACTAAAGAAGCACAGTTATCCTACATAAGTGATTTTATCGTATCTAATTTTACTTATCTACAGACCTCTAAAAATCTGTTTTAATTTGCGTATCTTTTTTAAGTTGTGACGCCAAGCATATTGTTTCGAAATCATATTCAATAATTACTTTTTTTAACCTATCTTTTTCTCACCAGTGTAATCTGAATACTTTACGCATCTACTTTGCGAGATCTTAACTTTATTATGCCGCCTTCATTCGGCGCATAGAATGAATTCAAAAAATATTCTTTACTTCTTCTCTCCGTCCGCTGAACTTTGCAAAGCTTTTACCATCTATGAATCGCGTTGTTAACTATGAAATTCGAAATCTTGGCATAGTATCTTTTTTGCCTGTACTTTTGTAGTTCGTCTTCTGAGTAATTCAGTTACTCTTATAGAGTTATATAGTTACTCTTATAGAAAGATTAACTTCCAATGCTTCCATACATAATCTGCGTCTAGTCTCAATATTTTACTTCCAAAGTACAATTTTGCCACATTCAATCCTTTAGTCAGAGTCCTCTCTGAGTTAATTGTGTGTATATACAATAGTTTTGTAGTGTTAGTGTATAGTGTAGAAAATTGTGCATATAAAATATAAGTGTATGCATACATAGTTTATATTATATACTGAGAATTTCTACTTTTGAGTATAAAAATACAATACCGTGTGCTTTTCACAAAATTTAATATTTACGTACATAAATTTCATAGAAAAAAATCAAATATGTGTGTACACAAAAGGCTACCACACTAATTAAATGCAACACAACTCAATTTTCCACACACAAATAGCTCGTTAATTTTTCATGTCAAACAATTTTCCAAATCACAAACAAACTGAAGTTGAGTGACAGTAACAAATCACTACAAGCCCAATATTATGAGTGCACAGCTGAACTGTAGCAATGGCCGACAACGTTTACAAACTGCTCAGAAGTCATGGTGACCACGACTGCCAAATGCCTGCAACATTGGCATGCCATTGCAATTGGTGTCATTTGTGCGTGGCACGCAATTTTTGTAACACGCAATACCGTACAAAAATTTGGCATTTTCTGCGTACCAATAGACAACAAATTCTTCAAAACCCACTACAAAAAACAATGCCAAAAATGGCAACATAACAGCCGCCAAAGTTTGCTGTTTAAGTCTTTTGTTAAACAAGCGCGCACTTGTGCAGAAGAGTGTTACAATTTTATACATCCAACAGTTGTATGTAACAACATAAGGAATCGAGATAGTGGGTTCTATTTAACAATTTAAAAATTAACAAAAATTAATTTATTGGTTGTATTTATCAAATTATTGGTTTATTTGAAAAAAGCAAACTTTCCAATCGCTAATGGAATTTCATTGATGTGGCTGCCGCGGCTGGCTTTGCAGTAGCGTAACCCAGTTCTCCAAAACCTTGGGGACGGGGGAACAGTTTGATGATATTCGCCTTAAGGTATTGAATCGGTAATGGAAAAAATGGAAAAGACAATTTTTCAACCAAATCGGTGTCCCTTTCGCGCTTCTGTAAGGCTCATGGTGAGCAGGTTAAGGCGATTCACTTCGTTTCGCCAAGGTAAGATGGTGATTTTCTGCAAAGAATTTCAGCGGGAAAGAGCTTTCAAAGTCAAAAAAATGTATAATTAAAAAAAGCCGGCTGCATGCCTGATTTTCCGCATAGAAATCTTCCTTACCACTTTCCACCACACCAATGTGCCATACAATAATGTCCCATTGATCTAACGATTGCAATGTACCACTAGTGCATAAGAGCGGCTGAGATACCCTATGTGCTTCCAAGCATGGTTTTACATTCGTGTAGATCATACGTTGCCTTCTTCGCCCTCTCGTCAACATTAGAATTCCATGTCAATTGATTGTCCCCTATTACTTATAGGTTTTGGGTGTAGGAGTTTAGCGATAGAGCGACGCCGTCGAGCGAGGGTAATGTCCATGGTGGAACATTGTACTTCTTTATAAAGAGTAGTAAGTCAGTTTTCGCAGCACTGATATTCAGACCATCATTGCTAGCCCAATTATATCTGGTTTTGAAAGCGTCGCTCATTAGAATGCAAATCACCAATGCCATTTGCTTATGTAATCAGTCTTGGAGCTCTACCTTCAAGTCGAGTGAGTATATGATTTTCAACTAGCAACCAGAGAAGTAGCGATAAGACATCCCTTGAGAAGTCCCTCTACGTACTTTCCTCGTTAAAATAGTCTCCATTCTGTAACAATCCTTCTGTAGTTCAGGAGACTTGTAATCCAGTGATACATGGTAGGATCCATCTCTACTCTATTAATGTTAGTGTTAGTTTTAGTACATTGTTGAATGCCACAGTAATGCCCAGAAGTGCTCTTAAAGCATATTCCTTATATTCCAAAGCTTTTTCAACACGAAATACGAGAATAAATAGTGTAGTCTCCGTGAATCTACCCTTAAAATACGCGTGTTGGGATTTTGCTAGCCGTTCAGGACCTAACCTGTCCTCTATATGGTTTGCCAAAAGTTGTTCAAAGATTTTGAGAATAAATTGCACAAGACTAATCGGTCTATAATCTTTCGAGTACAGATGCTTTGGATATAAAGTCAACGCTCGCAATTCTCCAACATCCCTCGTAAATATTCTTCAACCATGGTATTACTAAGCGTGAAGCTTTTTGTATCGCGACCGGAATGATACAATCTGGTCCAGGCAATTTGAAAGAGACAAATGAATTGATTGTCTAATCCAGTTTTTCGTGGGTAATTACGTATATTTTAGTTAATCCTGCTGCCACCCCGGCTGGATCGGTATTGTTTACGTCAACACAGCTTGGAAAGTGAGTGCTAGTGAGATCTTATTCTGTGCTGCTTTTGGCCCATGTACCTTTTTCCTTCTTAACAAGGTTGGGTACAGAAGGAGGCTTTGACAATACATTTCCTGGCTATGCCACTGATTTTTCTATATCTGCATAGAGTTTATTTCGGCAACGCGCATTTCCTTTTTAAGGAGTTTAACTATATCTATGTATTCCTCCCAAATAACCTCACATTCTGCCAAACTCGCTAACTTGAGGGTTTCACACGAACATAATACCCTCTAGCGCCCAGCTTCTGGTTGGAAGAGGCTGAGGCTTCCGTTTTAGTCGTTTTGGGGAACAAGAGATATTTTATGCTTCAATAATGGTTTTTGTAAGCCTGTTATGTAAAACTTCGACGTCTTCTTGCGAATTTATCGGTATATTTCCTCACTTCCTTAGTCAGAATCTTTCCATAGAGATCACAGTTAGTTTTTCCGGGATCCCTCAGAACTTTGGTGATCTTTGTGAAAAGGAAATCAATATTAAAACTGATGTAATTATGATCTGAGAAAGAGAGTTCTTCTAGAACCTTCCAGTCCCTAATCATAGTTTTATTAGCAATTCAGAAAGTTATATCGAGAACGTTTTTAGAGGTAGGGCCTACGAAAGTCGGTTCCCTTCTCGATTAGCAAGTCTTAGCCTACTCTGTCTCCATAACTTAAGTATGATTAGGATGTCACCCAGAAGATCTCCATCTTTGTTCTAGCATGAAAAAGCCCCGGTCTTGAAAAAATTTGGTTCATCCTTTGTGATACCATTGCAAGAGGGGAAAAAGAGGTGAAGGAAAAACGGACGAAAGGGAAAAGGATGGGGAGGGTTAGGTGTTTGCAGACTATGAACGGTGACTAATTTGCGGCTGTGTTAGCCTCTTTATGCTGCTGATGAAGTTCATCAGATTTTTGATATCAAGACCTGCTACATCAGCAGGCGCAGAAAATAAGTGAGAACCAATATGCTTGACTCTTAGTCCCGCGAGAGCTGGGCATCTAAGGAGTAGGTGCTGAGACGATTCCACCTCATCCTCCATACAGCTGACGCAAAAAGGACTCAAAGTAGTTCCGAGTCTCACGTCATGTATACCCCACGGATAGTGCCCCGTGAGAATGCCCACGAAATTTGAGAGATGAGATTTTGCCATCCTCAGAATAGCCCTCGAATGCCTCCTATCCAAACGTGGTCAGAAGGACTCCGTTCGTGTACTTGCCCAGCGCTCGCTGAGTTGGTGCAAAGCTCATATTTCCAGAAGTAGAGCGCAGGTTATCAAGGGGATCCCGATCCTCTCCTTTCGCGAGCACACTACCTCACAAGTCCCTTGTGTGGCCAACTCGTCGGCTTCGCAGTTTCCAGCAATGTCACTATGACCAGGTACCCAGATTATATTTATATCGAAGAATTTTGATGCAATCGAGATAGAGACCAGGCATTCCGTGACCATTTTCGAATGCACCATAATAGAGCCTAAGGCTCTAATTGCCGCTTGGCTATCGGAGTTAATATTTACCTTCTTAACAGTTATTACGCAAGTAAGCAGCCAGTCAGCTGCTTCTTTAATTGCGGCCACCTCTGCTTGGAACACACTGCAATGATCCGGTAGCCTAAATTTGAGTTTGATGGAGAGCTCTTTGCAGAATACTCCTCCTCCAACGCTACCGTCCAGCTTCGAGCCATCCGTGAACAGATTAACTAGGCCCTGTCCCCAAGTGTTGTCCCCGGTCCACTCTTCCCTTGGTGGAATATGGGTGGAGAAAGTTCCACTTGGACTAAGCGAGGACACACACTGACCCGTCGACGAGATGATGAACCAAAGTTTCTGAGGATGCTTGAGTGTCCATATGTGAGATTGAGCTTATAGCCCAAGCCCCTCAGTCTGATTGCGGTACGTGCAGCGGCAATTCTGCTTGCGATGTCTATACGTACCACAATTAACATTACATTAAGCGCCAGAGTAGGAGTAGTTCGAAGCGCACCACTGATTCCAATAAGTGCGGACCTCTGAACTCTCTCTTGCTTTTTAACAGATGTCGTCCTCTCCAGTGAGCTCCCCAGACAACGACTCCATATAACAAGATTGACTTTATTATGGTATTATAGAGCCAAAATGCAACTCTAGGCGAGAGGCCCCATCTTTTGCTAATTGCGCCCTTGCATCCATACGAGGCGATTGTTGCCTTCCTTACTCTCTGTAGTAGTTAACTTGTGAAAATTTCCTTTTTAAGGCAACAAATAATTCGATTAAAATAGACGAATAATAAACTGTTGTTGCGCCTCTTTTCACGTACATCAGTAATTTTTCTCTTTCAAGACAACCATGGTGCATGCTTCTTCTTCAACCGCTTGCATTTACCTTTTGAAAACAAACGTGATGTGTCAGGTGTCTGTCGGTACCCGTCGACATTCTTTTCGTGATCGACATCGCCACCGACACCGCCACCGTCACAACCACTTTTTATATTTTATTTTTGCATTGCCTTTGCGATAATATTTTTCTCTCTTGTTGTTGATATTTGTTTTTGCATTGCGATTAGCGCCGCAAATTGCTGACTTAATTGAGTTTCATTTTTAATTCAAATGGTTACCGTTATTGAATATTTAATGTTACTCAGTGTTACTCGTTTGATCTCAGATTTTAAAGAGATAACGCTGGCAGATATAAAGCCATATTCGCCTAATATAATTCATTCTGCAGTGATAATTTTTTTTATCGCACATATGTAAATATGGTGGCAGGCAAGTGTTACTGCTAATTATTAGCTTTTAACATGCTATTTTAAAAAGCGAATATAATTTATAGCTAAATTAGTTGCGCTTAGGTGTATGCGCGGGGCTTGTTATCTGACTCGCAAATATGTATATAGCTGAGTTTAAGAGAAAATTAAAAAAAAGTTGAATGGCAGGTAACTGGTTACAGACGTTGTAGGCAACAAATATAAAATAGTTTATATATTTTCAATGCTCATATATTGTATGAATAAACACATGAATGTGGTGTGTTCCAGTTTGTCCGAATTAGTTATTTTCCGCAACGACTTAATCGATTTCGTCCTGATTGTGATCGAGAGGTAGAGGACCTTCCAAAGCACTTTATACACCTTTTTATCACGCAAATTTTTATTTGACTCGTATAGAGAACATATCGATCTTTGCTGAGTTGAAGTCATAACCCCATATGTAAGTTTGCATAAACCTACACCAGCTCTTCTTTTGCGCTGAAGTCGTGCAAAAATTTAAGGGAACTATTCCTATTAGATGCAAATGTACATTTACTTCTATTTAGGGAGGCATAGTAAATTGAAAACTTCGAAGCAGTTTTGTTCAATTTTTCGCATTCTTCGAACAAGTGAGCGGTATATTGGTTCGTTGCAAATATGTTTTTTTAAAAGAAGACCGATAAGTAGCGCGTATTTCAATAAACTGTATTGCATAGTCCCCGTTGATTCAAAGTCAGTATATGTATATATAAACTCGTATAATAATGAATGCAATTTAAAAGGAAAATACCACTTCTGCCTGAAATAATCGCATTAAGGTAGTATATAGTAGACTAGTCAAATATTCATTTTTTATAGTAGTAGATATTTTTTAGGAATTTTTTTTTAAGAAAATAAAATGCGATCGTTTTGATTTTGTAGTATGTTATTATTGACATATTTTTTTGTAGTAGTGTGGCACCAAAGTAAGCGTCTCAAAAAAAGGTAGGTGGCTTGTCAACAGGCCTGTTTGACTCTTACAAAACTGGAGAAATTTCTGTAAGAACAAGTAACTTTGTGTTTCTAATAAAAAAACTTTTTTTTTGTTTTTGTAATGATTTAGTAAGTTTTTTCTGCCTTGCCAGAACCACTTTCACTTTGCAAGAAAATATTACAGAAAAATAACAAACACATAATCAGGTGAGTTCAACTCCTATTCTCCTATTGAATCAACTACACCCCTTACCCCACGAATACGGGTTTGGGGAATATATCCCAGTTTGTTCCACATAAGCCCAAAAGAGTTCATTTTAGCTTCAGTTAAGTGTCTCCAGGTGGTACGTGGCCTACCTATTCCTCGGCCAGTTTGTTGGAAGCGATTTCAACGCAAGGCCTGCCTAGCAACATTGTCACGTCTTTTTATAAGTGTATGTCCTATCCACTGTCACTTCCTTCTTCGAATTCCAGTCGCCACGTCAAACTGATTAACTTTTCTTCGCAGGTCCGAGTTGGAAATTGTCGCAAAATACAGTGCAGTTGACGAACGTTTGTAGGTGTCTCGCGATTGCCGCGGGTGCTTTCCATGTGGTGCAACCATATATGAGGCAGGTTTTATATTGATGTTAAATATGCGCAATTTTGTGTGAAGGCTGATTTTGTTATTTTGCCACAAAGGCGCGAGAATGCCAAAAGATGAAATAGCTTTGCTAATCCTACACTCAACATCTACCTCAGAACAGCCGTCAGGGGGGACTTTGCAACCAAGGTAGCATAGCCATCGGTAGCAAAATATCTCTACTCTTTCATACTGTTATGCGCCCACTGCTGCCAGCTCTGATGTGACCTTATTGAGATAAAGCGCTCTCGTTTTCCTAGCGGTTTTTTACTGATTTACATTGTAAAACGACGATATAGCGCCATCGTCTATACATAAATCCATCGATCTTAGAATAAAGTAATAGCAGCAGCTAAGAGCAGCTACTGCACCTTTCATTTTATCGAAAAAACGAAAAAGTCCCATAATTAAAAAGTCTCTTAAATCGCAAAATGTGCGCATTAAAATAGAAATACCACAATGTAAATAAAAAAAGTGCTTTTCACAAATTTTAAATGCACTGTTTGCGGGTTTTAATGACAAAAAGCCAATATTCATGTAAATTATGTTTTCCCAACTTCTAAATTTAAAAAAATGTTTAACAGCATTTAAAGTTCAAACAGTTCAAGTCTATTAAATTTATGCTAAAAGTTCTTCCAGAAAACTTTCTTCATACTTTTTATCTTTGGTATTGCCACAAGAAAGTTTGGGAAAGGAAAAAAACCCCACTTCATTACACGTCAGCATACCCCTTTCCATCGTAAAAAGGTGTATAAAAATATTTCCCAGAATTTTACAACACAATTAAAACTGTAATTGTACCTGAAAGCACACTAAGCTTCAACTTTGGCGAACTTCAAAGAAATCACTCCTTGAATCCTTAAGACTTTCCGCCAATATTAAATTAGCCGTAAATTTAGAGAGAAAAGACAACGATAAAACATTGTATGCATACACACACTTATATGTATGCGTGGATGTGTATGCCTAAGTGTCGCATAAAGTATTTATGTACATCGTTTCACGCAATTAACTTCTAAGGTATTTATGAGCATTCATGTACGAATTTATGTGGGAAAGCAGAGGCGAATGACGTATTTTTGTAAACAAGAAAGCATTTGCGTATGTGTGGCTGTATGTGTGATTCGCATGAAGCCAATAAATCACATTAGCCGTTGACATGCTATTATTGGTGGTGGCAGGCGGCGCAAATTTTGTTGTTTCTACGTTGACTGTTGAAAGCTGTAATTGCATTAACGGCCAAGTGAAATTGGCAGGCGGAAATTGAGGCGGCTATGCGCGGCTGTTAAGGTCACACTAAAGTTTCAAATAAAATGCACAATTTTGAAATTTTGTTTTTCTTTTTAAATTCTGAAGTGCCACGCGAAATTATATTTTGTTTTTTCAAATATTACTGATAAGCATTTTTATTGTCTACTTTTTCCCCTTGGCTGATATTGCCTACTCGCATTTCGATTGGCTAATAACACTGATAATAATTTGTGAGCCTCAGCCTTCTGAAAAAAGTCTAAAAGTTGCCTTGCACTATTACATTTTTACATGTTCAGAGCTCTTCAAGCCATTTGGCTGCAATATTTGAAAGCAATTGCCACTTGTCACCTGTTCTTTGCCATTCGCTGTTCGTTTCAGTTTTATTATTATCGCTTTTTTTTGGCTGGCGTCATTAATCGTCGTGAGCCCAACCCCAAATGCGTTCGCCTCAATGCAACATGCAACAAAATGCCAACAAATTTGTTTATGAATATGAACACTTACAAATACAAATATATACAATATTTATATGTGTGTGAAATTTAGTTTGAAATGGCAAAAGTTTGCCGTTGCTGTGCTGCTGGGTTGACATCTTTCAACGCAGCGGAGAACATAAGCGAATAAAAGAAAACGGTAAACAGGTAAAGAGCAATAAAATAAGATTTCGAGAAAATGTTGCCGGTGGAACAGTTACAAAAGTTGAATTTGTTAAATGTCAAACGCATACAACTAAAAGCGACGGCAGCAATAAGAGTCGTCGCCGCATAGCAATTTCCGTTGCAACAAGACAAATATCGCGTGAGGAGGCGCATAGTGCCCAAAAAACAGTATTATATGGAATAAATTTTTATATTTATTATTTTTTTCTTAAATTTTTTATATATTTATCCAGCGCCATTTTGTCATCTACCGAAAAAAGTGAGTGCGATAAACGAGGCGATAAACTATTTCTGTACTCGAAGTGCCTTGTACTTTTTTGGACCAGAAAATCGGCATTTACAATGACGGAAGTATGCGAGTTAAACTAAGTATACTACGCTTGGATTTCTCATTTACCAAATTGTGCCCATTTCTGAGAGAGTTATAACCAGCCTACTAAACTAATTCATTTCGAAAAGTGTGAGTGTTAAAATTATAAACCTGCTCTTGCGCCGGAACCTAAATGTCATAAAGAATTTGCTACGCTGAGTAGTGTGAACACTTAAAAAATCCCTCCTCTTTTTCTGGGGGGACTCCCTTCCCGTAAGTACTTTCTGTGTTGCTTTGAGAGGGCTTAGAACGGCGTCCATGAAGTGAACCAGTTCTATTCTCCCACGTCTGCGCCCACCATATTTGTAGCCAGGTTCCTTCTATAGGGTCGCCTTCTTATGTCTCTATCTGTGCCGTGTTTGTGTTTATTGACCACTATTGGCCTCTGCGCCCTTTTGACATACGGAGGTTTTATGTCATCGATAGTCTCAATTGCTCCGTTTTTTGGAGCACAAAGAGCATCCAAAGAATGCGATATCAAATTTGTTAGTAGAATCTTGTTTTGGTCTGGTATCGTCTTGAGTCAAAAGTTAGTGCCTAACGGCCTACAATGCTCAAAGGTGCATGCAACATGGTAAAGTGTGGAAATATTTGAGGTTTTATGTTCAATGGGGGTACTATGCATCACTTCTGGAACGGCATGGCAAAAAAGTCAGGAATCGCGAAGTTCGCAATGATATTGGCTGCAACAAGACATTGATTCGCCGACCGTCCGACCACACCTAATATATGTACGTGAAAGAAAGGCAGCTCGCACGACGTTGTACCACTGTCCAACCTTAACAAAGAACCCCAAGTGATATTAAAGCAAAACGAGAACAAAAATGGACTTGGGCTCAATCGTCTTAGCGGCCTTACCTACAACTTCATCACGGACCGATCAAAATGGTTAAAGGAGTAGGAAGCGCTGCATTCTATTGAGAACTTGATCTATAAAAGTCATACAAGCACCCAGATCTACGCTGCAACCAATGCAGCTGAGTTTTGGTAGCCGAAGGAGCTCCTGTTGTCTCTCATGGACTCACAACTAGCAGATAGCTTTAAAAGTAGTACTGGCTGCCTTTAACAATTCGCTTTATTTCAGCAAGATAGACGAACTTAACGCTAATACTTTAACGCATGGGCTGAAAAGTCCTAAAAAAAGTTTTTTTTTTTGTCCAAAATTAGCTTTGTTCATCAACATAATTTCCAACAAGAACAACCCAATCATTCCAGCGCCGCTCAAACATTTCAGTACCACTTTTCTTTTACCTTTTGCCTCAAAAAAGGCCTCACTTTCAGCGATAATCTCTTCATTCGAGTGAAATTTCTCACCGGAAAGTATTTTTTAGTCTTCAAAAAGCCAGTAGTTGCTAGAAGCCAAATCTGGTGATTCCGGTAGGTGTGGGAGCAATTTGAAGTTCAATTCGTATAGTTCTGCCATCATCAACACGGAAGATTTATTTTAATGTTTTATTTTTTATTTATTATTATTTGCAAATGGCGTCGTACGTCAATCTTATTTGACATTTGTAAACTAGACAGCTGCCGTATATTGGTCTTCTGCGGTTCCTAATACCTTGCGGATTCCACCATAGAGCTACCCTGCATACTTCGCCGGCATCTTTGCGCAATATGTCGCCTATCCAGCAAAATCGTCGAAGTTCTGTGGTCGATTCAAGAAGCTCCCGATGTGAAATAATCACCACGAGGCTACCAGATTCGGATAAGCACGGATATAAGCGACCAGGACTCGCAGCCATGTAGCAGCACCACTTTTACGTTGGAATTAAAAATTCGTAGCTTAGTTTTGACTGATATAGAATTTGAAATCCATGTATAACAGGGAAAATGCTGCTCGAGCTTTGTTGATACGATATGAGTTGTCTTCAATCGTTCCACCGGCTGGTGTTATTTTACTTCCGAGGTAGCAAAATTCCGTCTTGCGACTGATCTCTTTTCCATGCACATTAAACCGGCGGACATCGTGTATTGCGTACAATTGGAAATTTACTCCGTCTTAAAAACGTTTATTTTAAGGCCAACTTCGCTCGCGATAGCATTGAGCTGATCCAAATTTGTTTGCAGATCTAACTTTTTGACAGCCCGAAGCGTACGCTAACTCTTCTTAGTGTTCATAGATGTTTCAGTGCATGCCACGTTTCCTTGTTAAAGCTCTATTCAAAACATCGTAGAGAACTAAAAGAAATAACAGTAGGGACTTGAGTCATCTTTGTTTACACCAAATTTCAGGCGTGACGCTTCTAAGTTTTGTTTCTTGTGTAAAATTTTACATTCAAAATGTGCTTGGTAATGTTGATGATTGAGCACCGCTGCTAAGAACAAACCACATAACGAATCAGCCGCACGGCAGAATGTAGCGCTTGTCCACAGGATAGTCACGGCTACAACGGGCGTCTGTATTGCACCCAGCGGCACGCTATATAAACGTGCATGCATAGGTCAAGTACTAGCTATTAATATGCTATCAAAGGTAGCAGCCCAGGGCTAGTCCCCCAGCTTTCCAAAATAAAACGATTACTGAAACCAGAAGCAAAGTAGAGATTTAATAAAAAGTTATTAAAAAAATACTAACGATTCATTTTGCCGCACTGTGTATGGGCTATGCATAAAGTATTGTAATTGTATAATAAACAAAATCAAATTTAAATAAAAATAGTATCCCGAATATCTCGAAATGAGTTATGAACACTTACAATAAATACGTTTACGTTAAGTTTGATGATTTTCTTATGAAAATATGCAAAGAAATTTTATAAACTTTCAATATTTTGTCTGCGGAGGATCTTCCATTGGAAATAGCCATGTCTCGCCTGTATTTTTTACACGGTTTTGTTTTGCGCGATTTTCCAAGGAACTTACCTACCGCAGTAAAAAAAGTTGGGCGCATACAGCAATTATATTAAAAAAACCGTTTCACGTGCATGTGAAATTCTCCCTAGATACCAAAAAGCCTGGTTTTTTTTCGCAGGGTGGTGTCGAAATGCCTTATCGCCCTGTAAATAAATTTCTATATGTATTTTTCCGCACCTTATTAAACATGACAAGTAAACGTTACAAAGTTGTATGTAATAAGCATTGGGTGTAATAAATGAAATCAAAATAAAGTCTCACAAAAAAAGATTTTCATTTGCACAGTTGCATGACATATTTAGGGCAACACGCAACGTAAACACGTCTTGCAAATCTACCCAACGTTTTGCTCGCACTTGTGTGCCGTTTAAGCAGAGCTTAGCTGCCGAAATTGTTGCTGCACTCAAGAGCGGTCGCTTTCCTTTACGCCGGGAGTATGCCTTTTGCAGCTTAACGGCCTACTGAAAAATAAATTTTACGAAGGCATAACTTTTGCAGGTAAATTTATTGGGCGCTTAAATTGCACTTGCAGACAGGGCGATTGACGCACGCGTACGCCACCAGCTAGTCAGTTGCCATTACCCACAAATGCAACCAATGGTCTGCGAAACAACCGAGACGTAATAAAAACACAGCCATACATAGGCATGCACAGCCTTAGTGGCACTGAACAACAACAGCAAGCGCACAAAATAAGAAAAACTAAAAGCAAAAAAAAAAAAAACACAAACAATTGCAGCCATTGCAAGAAAGCGAAATGCCTAGGAAATGTGTTGGACTTGAGTGTGGCACAATCCCGCAACAGCCGCCAGGAGAGGGACTCACCAAAATTTAGCCGCTTGTTAACTTTGGCAACTCACTCAGCGCCAAGCGTTGCTTCGACCTCAGCCATTATAAAACTCGATCACATTTGCAGTTTGCGGGAATTGGCTGGGAATGTCAGGCATATTGTCGCACCGGCTGGTAGTACACTTAGTATAAAAGTCTTGCTAACTTTTATAAATACTTGGGCATATACATATATATAGCCTCATGTGGTTGTGTGCGTTTACCTGTGACCGGTGCGGCTCCCGAGCTATTGCTGCTGCTGCTGCTGCTGTTGTCGCCAGGTTAGTTATGATTTTAATAATAGTGTTTCCGGCGATTGTTTTCACAGTTTCAATGCACACAAATACACACGCACACATACAAAATATACTCGAAAATAAACAAATAAATGCAACCATGTAACCAAATGCCGAAGTTAAGTCTTATATTTTCGCCACCACCGCAGCGGCATACAAAAGTGGTTTGTGTTTTATGAGCTGGTAATTATAGGCTTGCCTGTTGTGCATAAATCTACTTACATAGCTGCAAGTACGTTTGTATATATGTAAGTAAGTTGCTTGGCCTCTAGCATAATTTTGTTCGCAATTTTGCACTTTTTTTTTATTACTTCTGCCTTTGAGCCAGTCTTTCATTTCATTCGCATTGCAGCTCCATGGGCTATGTCGGAATTTATGGCGACATAAATTACGTATTATGAAAGTTTTACAGTATTGTAACTGAATATTATTGGCACTGGGCACAGTTCATAGAAATGTACACAAATAGTCAGCTTACTTACCTTAAGGTGCGCTGCATTAACAGCATCTGGTAAAAGTTCCCGGAAGGTGGTGAAAATGTTGGGAAAGTATTAAGTGTTGGAAATGGCAATTGTGATGTTTCCTAGCATTCCTTCTAGTCTAGTGCTAATTTAGGAATGGATTTAAGTTTGTTTTTTGGCGAATAAATGCCATACACTCTAATTGCAATGCCGACGCCTGTACAGTGCCACGTACTAACATTCATTAAGTCTTTGTAGCAACAACGGCTATGCCGTCCGATTGGTTGGAAGATTTTTATGGCAGAAGTGCTTTCGCAGATTTATTAGACATTACATACCGTAAGAAGAACACTACTATGCCATGTTGACAGTAGGTTTGTCATGGTATCTCACCCACAACCGCAATCGCAGGAAATACGCTCACTGAAAGGGGTCAAATAATACAGGTGTACAAAAAATATCGTTTAAAATTTTAACAATTTCAGTAAAATCTTGTTCTTTCTTGGCGTGGTAATCGCTTAAGCGATTTTTCCGTGTTTAATACGTCAGTCGTTTCTTTCGCGTGCTACCCGGTGTCATTTGGACACACCAAGTGCTTCTTCAAATGATCTTTCCAACGCAGACGAAACCTTCCTCTTCCTCTGATACAACCAACTGATACCGCATCGAATACTTTCAGAATTGGAACGTTTGAATCCATTCGCTGGAGCCGCTGGATTCTTAATATTTACATTATCTATGTCGTCGTAAAGCTCACACAGCTCATTGGATCATCATCACCTACGATACTTGCCGTCGGCAACGAGGAAAAGTCCAAAAATCTTAGGCCTCCTAGGACTTTCTCATCGTCCGGTGAGGGACGACTTTACTACTCACTTACTACTTACTTTGTCCAAAGTAGCACTTGCTGGTAAGAGGTAAATGCGATGTATATATACATATATATATAATTGGCGCGTACAGCCTTATTGGTGGTTTGGCCGAGCTCCTCCTCCTATTTGTGGCATGTGTCTTGATATTGTTCGATAAGTGGAGGAACCTATCGTTTCAATCCGACTCCAAACGGCAGATATTTTTTATGAAGAGTTTTTTCATGCCTACCGAGGGGCTACCCCTATTAGAAAAAACTGTTTTTTCATTTTGGTCTTTCACCAAGGTTCGAAGCTAAGTCCTCTCTGAGTTCCGAATGGTAATCGCGCACCAACCCATTCACATACGGCGGTCGCAAGTAAATGCGATCTAAGTCAAATATAACTCAAAAATACGGTTCCCTGATCCGATTGACTAGAGATATTCGCTGGTTTTGTATTGTCACGCTTCGCCTTATTCTCTTTCACCACCAGACCCATTCAGTGTCCTTTACCAGCTTATCCAGCTTAGAAAAGGCAGAGCTTCAGTAGTTGCGACCGATGATGTAAAGCATGATAAGCAATTGTACACTCTATAAAGAGCGGTATCTGAATGATCGAATTTTACCGCTCCGACTATTTTTCCAACAAAAAGTTAAAGAAGCGACACGTCAGGCAAATACTATATTTGAAACCTCTTTTGGTATCAAAGAGCTAGTGTTAGTATTAGTTAAGCGCGCATAACAAATTCAGCAATCGTGGCATCACATGGGTCCTCCGTGGATTAAAAAAAAACCTCGATTAGGCCGACGATATTTGCATCCTTGCGCACAATTACGATGACATAGCACGAAAACTAGAATCAATATAGACGCGGCATCCAAGGAGGAACTGAACACCAAGGTCTCTAAAACCAAGGTCATGTGCATAAATACAAATAGCAGCCGTCCATTCCTACTAAACTCAACTCCTATAGAGGAAGTTCAAGTTCTGCTGTCTAGGTTGCATTATTTCAATATCTGGCGGCTAATAAGTCACTGCAAGCATTCGGACAATTGAAAAATATCTGGAGATCCTCATTCTTGTCGCGTGGAAATAAATTAAGAATACTCAATCCAACGCCAAAGCCGGTTTACTATACGGAGGCGAAACATAGAATGCTTCACCAGTTTTCACAAATCGCTGCCTTAGGCGTACAGTGAAGATAAGGTGGCCAGAAATTATGTCCAACGACTAGTTGTGGGAATTGACTAACCATACGCTTATCAACACAAATATTCGGAACAAGAAATGAAATTGGATCGGCCACATGCTCAGAAAGCCTGCACAAGATATTACGAGGCAATCCATCGAAAGGAATCCACAGAGATCACGCAGAAGGGGACGTCCAGCGCACAATTGGAAAAGAGAGCTAGATAAGAAAAAAATATTAAGTGAATTGAATTGGAACGAAATAAAAAGAATGTCATTGGATAGGGATTTGAAAGTTTTGTTGTGGATTTATGCTTCACTATGGAGCTGAAGGAATAAATATAATAGACATGTGAGGCGCAGACCGCAGCACATACGAATCAATTTTTGTTATGGCGCTAGACAAAGCGAGGTAGGAGTTTGCTGAACGCCAAGATCTAAAACTGTATAACAACAGAAAAATGTGTATTAGTTGATTAAAAAACTAGGTATCAATAATTTATTCAATAGTTTTCTTGCTGGCATGAGAATTAAAATATTAGCAAAAGAATTTAATAGTGTTTCGAATTTGGATACTTTGTTTAAATAAACATTTAACTAAATTTGCACACAATATAGCAATTTTACCTTACAAATAAAACTAAGAAATTTTTTTATAATGGTAAATATGCAAATTCTGCCATAGAATCTGCCAATTTATTTGCCGACTTTTTTTGCTCTAACTTTGAACCCGACTTAGACTTCGATTCTAGTTTGCCCTCTAACAGTTTTTCACCTCTCAATTTTGGGACTTTGTGCCTATCTGTTACTGATGTCGTCAAGGGTATTATGAAGCTCAAGCCTACAACGAAAACCGACTCGGATGGCCTTTCGGGCATTTTGCTGAAGAACTGCTTGTGCCTCGCTGAGCCTCTTACAATTATATTTAATAAATCGTTAATCTCCGGTATCTTTGTTGACGATTGGAAATTTACTTCCGTTACGCCTATATTTAAGAGTGGAAATAAAAACGATGTTAGCAATTACAGACCGATTTCGAAGCTTTCGTCTGTCTCAAAACTTTTTGAGATAACAGTGAATGATAAGTTATATTTTGCTGTGAAAGGCCTAATATCTACCAACCAGCATGGTTTCGTTGCAAGTCGCTCCACTGTCACTAATTTATCTATTTTCAATGGTTACTGCATTTCAGCCTTCCAGAACAGATCCCAAGTTGATGCAATTTATACAGATTTCTCTAAAGCGTT
Source organism: Anastrepha fraterculus (assembly GCA_037575425.1). NCBI lineage: Eukaryota > Metazoa > Arthropoda > Insecta > Diptera > Tephritidae > Anastrepha > Anastrepha fraterculus. The sequence goes on from JAYXIM010016020.1 coordinate 23,401, forward strand.
TGACAAAGTATCGCACCGAATACTCTTGTCGAAGCTTGCATCATTGGGTATACACTCCACGTTTTTGTCGTGGATCAAATCATATTTGTCCAACAGGCACTGCGTTGTAGCCGTTGATAATACGACATCCCGTGCATTTATTGCGTCCTCTGGTGTCCCACAGGGAAGTATTTTAGGACCCCTTCTCTTCATACTTTTTATTAACGATATTGGTTCTTGCTTTTCGTTTGCAGAACACTTGTTGTATGCTGATGATCTAAAAATATTTGCGGTGATTAATAGTCTTAGTGACTCAGAAAAGTTGCAAGCTCACGTGCACAATGTTCGGAACTGGTGCTATTTAAACCGTTTGTCACTAAATATTAGCAAATGCTTTCACGTAAAATATACTAAATCAAACAATACTTTGCATACTTCGTATAGTATTGCTGGCTTCCCTTTGCAATCCGTTGAGGAAATTAAAGACTTAGGCGTTATTTTCGACTCTAAGCTGAATTTCACCAGCCATGTTAACCACGTCATAAGACGATCATATGCGATGCTAGCATTCGTACGCCGAAATTGCTCTGCATTTACTAACCCATACACTCTCAAAACATTGTATTGTGCTTTTGTTAGATCAAGATTAGAGTATGCCGCTATTATTTGGAGACCGTACCAAATAGGTCTGTCTAATCGGATTGAGAGAGTTCAGAAAATCTTTCTTCGTTTTGCGCTCCGATCTTTAAACTTTGCTGAACCTGTACCATCGTACCGCTCTCGATGTTTATTGATTGACTTAAAACCTCTTGATAGCAGACGATCTATTCTATCGTGCTCATTTATTATTCGTATCATTTCTGGATCTATTGATTGTCCTTCCCTTTTAAGTAAAATTCAATTTAATATACCCAATATGAGGCTCCGACAGTACGAAACCTTTAAAATTGGCTTCTCGAGAACCAACTATGGGGTGAATGCTCCGATTCCTAGGGCATGTGCAGATTTAAATATGTTTTTCAATTCTTCCGGTGCTGATTTTACATGGCCGTATGGGGTCTTAGTCAATCATCTTAAATCGTTCTTTTCTTAGTAACTACTAAACTATTGTACATTAGCTTAATATAGTCTGTAAGAATGTATTCATTTAAAGACAATAAATAAATAAATAAAAAATTTTTTATGCGGCAACACTCAATGTTTTATTTTTTTATTTTTATTTACAGATAATCCGAGCACATAAAGGATTTCATGAATTCACTCACAAAGCAAAATACGGTCACAGGAAGTATGCCAGTAAAGGATTTGAATTTGCAAGTGTATGCATGTGTGCGTGATTTTACATATATAAATGTGGCATATGAAGAAACATACCGGTTCATTATGGAGTAAACAAATACATTCAAAAGCCCTAATATGAACTTAATAACTCGACGATTTACTATTTTATCTGATACTTAAAGTCGATAAGCAGTAAAGTGCCGCAATAAAAGGGATAACCACGAATAAAAATTAAAAAAAAAAGAAAAAAGTTTTTGCTGCACAAAATGAGCAGCAGAGAAGGGAATGAAACTGCATTGTCGCAAACTTTAATAAAAATGCAAAAATTATAAAATGTGAACTCGTAAAATGAAAGCGGCAGCAATGAAATAATAATAGCAACAAATATTAATAAGAAAAACAACAACAGCAATGTCAACAAAAAAGCGTTTCGCAGCGTTGTTACGTCTGCACGCACACAGCTCAGACCACGCAAGCACAACAAGTAATATCTTTAATTAAACTTTGCCGCTGCGCATGCGCCGTTGCCAACTCAACAACTAGGGACTGCTGGTGGTAATTGTTCAGTCCGGGATTTGCCCCGGCACATAATTTTTTTTAATTTATTAGAAATGAAAAATAATTATTTAATCCAGCGTCGATTCGACGAGCACTGTTGCTTTTTTCCATTTTTCTCTCCATTCGCGTGCCATATTCGATTCACTTTTTTTTCTTATTAAGGTTTATTATTATAGAAAATTTTATAGCAAACTTATATGTCTCATACAAAAAGTCAAAGAAAAGACTACGTAGTTACGATGAAGATTACCTTTAATATCGTTAACCCTTATGTAAGTGTTAGCCATGAGTTAAATTCTCTTTTAAAAAATAAAACAATCAGAAAGAAAATCCGTAAAACACACAAAAGAATTCACAGAAGTCCATATGTTCTAAAGTGATCCATCATGCAAGAAAAAACGTTTGTCTTAATCCCCTGAGTCTGCAAAGCGACGCAACTTTAGTAAACTTTAGAACAAAACGAGTATTCACGGGGAAAAAACATCGATATATACACCCTTGCACCCTTTATTAGGTGTTTGGCCGAGCTCCTCCTCCTCATTCTGGTACGAATCTTAATGCTGTTCTACAAATGAAGGGACCTACAGTTTTAAGGTGATCTCCGAACGGCAAATGGTTTTTATGAGAAGAAAAACACTCGTAGGTTTGGCATTGCCTAGCGAGGGGTGACCGCTATTAAGAACATCTTTTTGTACCACTTGGTGTTTCATGCCCGGTCGCTTTCAGACTATAAATGTCGAAAATAGCCAAAACAAAAAGTACAAAGGCGAAATGGAAAAACTTCCTTAGCAAAAGTTGAATGATTTTTAGCGAGCTTTAATTTAATTTGCTGGCATTAGTGTGAGGGAGAGTACTGAGATCCGGTGGGTAAATCTAGCACTTAGGAGCATTTCAGACCTATGCCATACTTTAAGATCCAACAGTAAATGACGGAGATATAATGAAAAATGTAAAATTTCGACTCCACACTAGGCAAAAAAAAATCAATAAACAAATTCGAAATTATCTTACCAAAATACTTCAGACTTAGGAGTGTACTCCTAACATTTTTCTGCGGTACAGCTTACTGTACAATCGCAATGGCTTTTACATGACCTACGATGGAAAAACTTGTAATTTGGATTAAAATGAACATTTCTGCGAGTAAGACTTTACGCCAAATAGTAATTATTTTCTTTATGAAAAATATATTTTTTTATATGATTTATAAAAAATATATGCCGCGACTCATATCAATTACCGAAAACTGGTTCCCGAAATCCCGAGATTATCAGCGCCAGTAATACCATCACACTTTAGGCCGGAGACACTTACTAGTTATTTACCACAAAATAGCGTTGCGTGTGCACATGCGCATGCGTGAGTGCTGTAACTTCATACAGCGATGCGTGTGTAGTAACGACTGAGTGGGATGGTGTTGTCGCGTTGCCAAGACTTCGACTCCCAAAGGAGTGTAGACAAATTTTTATGGGAATTTATTAAACAAACGCATTATGCCATAACAAACAACGCGACAAGCAGCGGGAGGCGGCAACATGTGATCACAAAATACTTACATGTACATACACATATTTAGTATGCACTGTATTTGTTGCGGTTGTTGAGCGTGCATGTGTCGGCAGAAGTGAGCAAAGCAAGAGGGAACAACCCAAAGCCTAATAAAAATAACATCAAAGCGTCCACTTTAACAATATTAATTTGCGCATAAAATTGAGTTTCTTATGTTAATTGAATGCGCCTGTTGCCACAAGGGGCGCACGTGCAACAGCCAACCACAGTCAAGTCAATGCTGATAAGCAAACAACAAATGGTTATGCACAGACTCATTAAAATAAAATTTATAAATGAATATAAAATGTGTACCTAATATATAATTCCTTCGAATTTTATTATTATTTTCAGTTAATTAATAGCAAATCGTATTTGGGCAAAAATAAATTTTATTTTGAAGGAATGCAAGCAAAAAAGAAATGAAAAAAGAATGCTGTCTATTACTTGTGAACAAAAAATATATCAGAATAAGCATATAAAAATGGGCAATAGTTTAAAGTTAAAATAAAATGTTGCTTCATATAGATATTTAAGTGCGCACATAAATACTAATAAAAAAATTGTTTCAATTTTACTACTCGCAATTGTGTAGCATAAACTTTGGCTTGAAATTTCCAATTTTACAATTGTTTTTATATTTCAACGAAAATCGAATGTCATAATTCATAAAAAGTGCCTAGTGAAGAATTATTTATACAACTTTGGATATGAGAAAAACAAACATAACGAAGCAAAGTACAACAATGACAACCACAACCTTTAAAAATAAAAATAAACCAATTAGGAATAAATTGTAGAATTTACAATTCGTATGCAATTAAATAAGGCAAAAGTGAAAGTGCAAGCTTTACATGGATTAAGAAATTAATTGGAATTTGCTGGACGGCAGTGTGGAAACCAAAGAAAAGGTAAGCTGTGATATTTTTGTTTTTACTCATAATTTTAACAGCACAATCTTGCAATTTTTCCTCAAAACCAGTCCATCATTTGCCATCACATAATGTTCCAATGAATCGAGCCATTTTTTGACTTCATAATAAGAGTGAAATTGCTGAAGAGCCAGAGCATTTGCCATTGAACGAAATAAATTATAGATGGAGGGAGCAATGCCTGGAGAGTACAGTAGGTGAGATAAGTCGTTCCGTTCCCACGACAGTCGGTACTGCATAACCGGAACAACCCGGATTTATATCAGGTCACTTCAGCAGTATTCCCCAAATATGTATGAGGCGTGCTTATGCTGCTACAACAACAACAATTCTGCCTTTGCTGTGTTGTTAAATATGGAGGTTGTCCGCTGGCAGAATTAGGAATTAAAAGCTAAACTAAAAAATAAGTTATAAAAGTGTTTTTTTTTTATTTAAAATTGGAAAAGTAATGAATCCCAAACACAGTGATTTTAAAGCATTAGCGGCTAGGCCATATAAAAGTTTATTTCAATAACTTTTACAAGCAAGTCAAGCAGGGATCTTTTTTTTTAATTATTTCATATAAATGCTGACACCTACGGCGGATACACGCTTGAAATCTGGCCTCCGTGCCACTCGCTGGAAATTTGATGTCGAGATGCCACCAATCCTGCGAATGATATTTTCTTTTAGTTGTTGGGCTTGTTTCACAGATTTTACATTTTTAATGTACGCCCACAGTTAAAAGTCTGCTGAGGTAGGATCGGGTGACTTCAGTTACCAGAATATGTCACCGAATCGTCTTAGCAATTTGTTAGAGAATAAGCAAATCACGCAGTATCGCTATGGTCCCGCTGTGTGTGTACTGAAGGAAGTCCACAGTCCACACAAATCGCTTGCCTTCATCGATTTTCAAGAAAAATTGGTCGAATTATTCGACTGCTTGTCAATACATGTCAAATCGTCGCTTTGGGACTGCGAAGTAGCTGTTATTCGCTCCGTTTATACGTGCAGCGATTAGGGAGAAGCTTTAGATTTAAAACCTAATTCTGTCACCGGACACCCTGTACATTTCTTCACGCCTTTTGCGGCTGCAGATCGAGCGAGTTAGAAATTAAATTTGACGTGCCTCTCTTGATACTGTGAGCGTTTTCTTTAAGTGATCGGCTCAAATGTATTATAACTGTGCCAAGCAAGTTCTCTGTTACGGTTTTACTTGGTTTTAATAGTTAATTCGTAATATATATGACTTAGTTCCCCCAAATAGTTTTCCCCCATTATTACCTATACTGGTTCTGAATATCAAAATCATTGCCTTTGAAGCGTTTAACACTCCCGAAATATTCCTTTACTAATCAGTAAAGTAGAAAGTTCTCAAACTTAAAATGTCATCTAAGTGGGTCCAAATAGTTTTCTGACTAATCTTCAAGCAGTGGGGAGCAGTGATGAAAGAACGCAAAAACCGTTCCAGCTCGAGAATTTCCATTACTTCGCACTTTGCTGTTGCATATTTACTGTTGTTATGCTGTTTCATACTGTATTGGGTACATTATTTTGGAACCTGCTCTGAGCTGTATCATCTTGGTCCTAGTGATGTTGAGGAATGCATGGAATTGACACAATAGGCCATGAGTGTGTTCGAATCTCCCACCTTTCTTAAGGATTGGCTTTCTATTTAGGTATTTCGCAATACAGTACCGAGGGATTTCGTAAAATTTCTCTTTTTTTCGTTCACAAAACTTTAAGGGGCCAAATCTGGTGAATACGGTGGATGCTTTCACAGTTCGGACTTTCATTTCGAATTCCTGGATTTTAGCCATTGGCAAAATGCTCTTGTAACACAATGCATTGCTATGAAGAATTTTCTTCTTTTGCAAACTGGGTCTTTTTTCACGAATTTTTTTCTTCAGCTAGTCTAAAAGGTTACAATAATATTCAGAATTTATTATTTGACCAGTTTGCAAGTAATCTACAAACAAAATTCTTTTCACATTAAAAACAAAACTAACGCGTACACCTTCGAACTCGTTTCACACCACTCTTTAGTCTCTTTTTTTGATTTAGAATCACCTTTAGTGATAAATAGATGCACAAAATCCACTTTATCTTTTCGAAAACGCTCAAAATGTTGCTGAGAAAGTCGCATTCGAATATGTTTTTGTTCCATTGTTTGCGAAAGTGGCACCCATTGCGCATGTAGCTTTCTGTAACCCAATACTCAGTCAAGATATCGCTAACACTGCCCAATGAGATTCCTAAGCCTTCTACTAAATCTATTTCAGTCACACGACGATTTTCCAATACGATATTTTGCATTTTTTCTACGATTTCTGGTATTGTTGCTGTTTTTGGACGTTCGTGACATAGATCGTCTCCAAGACTTGTACGACAACGTTTAAATTCAGCAGCCCATCTTTCTATTATACTAATTGATGGCAAAATGTCCGTATACACTTTTAACATCCGTTCATAAACTTCCATTGATTTCAAACCTTCCAAAAAAAAAATCAATCACCGGACGATACTCTACCATTGTAGAGAATACTGTGACACGTCGATACTAAATGCCTTGAAAAGAAAGAATGAATTGACAGATTGAAATGAAACGCCACTTATGTTCATATGAAAAGTGTACCAACATAACAAAAAAAAATATTGGTACTAGACCAAGCCATCTCTTATCGAACCGGAAAAGTGGTGGAACAACTTAGTATATAATATATATGGATGTAAAATTATGAGTGTTATCGACTTCATGTGGGTGCAATCTGTCATCTTTATTGTTTTACGATGATATCTACGCATAAAAAAATTACATTACTGCATAAATTGAAAATTTCTTCTTTGCCCGAAAATTTACTAAAACCATTGAAGCAGATTGTACCAAACCTCTTTCCCCCTTAAGTGATTCGCCCTGCTGGTACACAAATATTTTGCTATCCGTTTTGTAAATCAGGTTACATAAATTTACTAAAGTATTTATTTTTCTATTTGCCTACTGCATTGAACGAGTGCACCAAAACAAATAAAAATCATCAAAACTCAATAAAGAAATAATAATTTAATGAAAATCAAGTTATTTAAATATTTTTATTTGTAATTTATACAGCCTCCACTCTTGCCATATATCTGCACAGTTTGCAGAATCCACTTTCACAGAGCTGATAAGCTATTGAAAAGATTAAATAAATCAGACCCGAATCAATATCAGTAGCAGTGCGCACAGACAGCTTCAGCTTTCGTATAAATTGCATATTTCTCGGCAGATCAATTCCATGCATAACCCATGTTGCAGTTATCGCTAACAATGTGCTTTTAGGTCAGTGCAAAACACTGCAAACACTTTAAAAACCAACAAAGCTTTATTGTAAAAAATAAAGAAATGATAATAATAAAATAATAAAAAATTAAATATATGCATAAATAAAATATGTAAAAACAGAAATAATATTTTCAATGCATTCTCAAATATACCCAAACATATTCACATACAGTCAGTAGTCGGTGAATAATACATGGTGCATATATGTATGTATGTATGGATTTATATGTACGCATATGTGTGCACATGTACCTATATGCATAAGTAGTGGTATACTGAAACAAATATGTAGATAGTAGTAGACAAAAGGATTCATAGAAGGCAAACGAAAATCCCAACGGACAGTAAAGGCAGAAAATTTGCATTCAATGGGCGGAAAATCTGCTGCCTTTGTGGCATAGAGAAAAACACAAATTCACTGGAGGTGGAGCGAAATTATTTGCACGCTGCTGCACATGTGTGCCGCCGTTATGGTGGGCCGACACGAACACTCAACTCACCCATATATATATATGAGCACATAGGAAGGTGCAACAAAGTTTTCAATCAAATTTTATGCATTTTTTATATTTTCAACCCAAAAATGGGCAGAGAAAAATGAACTTTCTTATTTCTTGTTTGGTTGTTTTTTTTTTTTGAATACAAAATAAGAAAATAAAACTTGTCATAAAAATGCTAAAAAAGTGTGGAAATTGTTTGCTAATGCGACCTGAAAACTGGGCGTGTCTCAACACCAACTAACAGTCGTTCTACCATGCCTACGTAATCTTGTGGATTATTAATGATGCAGCCTGCTTGCTCAGCCTCCGTGTGTCTGCACGAGAAACGAAAGCATTGAAAAATACGTGGCAACTATGCACACGCGATTGCAATGTGGGTCATTTAAACCACGAAAAGTGCGCTAACTGAAAAGCGGGTAGAACAAAGTGGCTTAGGGTTGAAGCGAAAAACTGCTTGAGGACTAACGAAATTTTTTGCTGAGAAAAACAATCTCTTAACGAAAGGGAAAGAAGCTCGGCATGCAAAATTTTACTTTGCGAAATTTGAGAAATGTTTGCATTGAAGCAAAAAAAAAAAAAAAATTATAAGAAATTTATATGGTAATAAGTGTTGAATAGACATAGAGAGCAGCGCAGCAAAGTAAGTAGCGCCATCAATGGCTTAGAGGCAGAAGCAAAGTATTCGCAAAGGTTTTGTGCTACAGTGAAAAACTGGTAAGAGGAAATCAAACAAAAAACTTAAAAAAAACAACTGTGCTAACTATTCAACGTTGATGAATTTGATTGAGAAGATGAACAAGCGCTGATAAAGAGATAGTGGAAATTTTATTTTGTTAAGTGCACAGATAGCGAAATCAAGTTGCCATGCAAACGCGGAAGTAAAGAAAGTAAGACAGAGAAATAATTGAATATTTGGCGGTAAAAACTTATAATGAGAATACAAACTGGCAAAAAACAAAAAACTAAATAATGGTAACTTGAAATAGTTTTTCTTAGTAAAGATTTCATCGAAGATATTTCCAATACGAGGTGGGGTTACTAAATATTAGCAAGGCGCTTGCGATTTTTCTTCAATAGGCACAGCTTCAATGGACTACAATCTCGTTTATTTTAGAGCAGATTTCACCTTAGCAAGCAGTTAGGAGTCGACGGCGTGGTACGAGGGTTACTATTTATATTTCTAGCCTAACAGTGGAAAAATACATTTTTGTGGTTGAAAGTGAGTTTATTGTTTTTCAAAATGATGATTAGTTTAAATTTTCAATCATTCAAACCAATTTTCAAAGCACTTTGTCCAATCGTGCTTCCAGGGTGTTTTTCAAATTGTCGAAATTTTCAAATTTCCACCTTTTTTACCACAAACTGAGCATGTAAAATATAATTGACGCTCGTCATACTAATGCCCACAGATGCATCAATTTCATGGTTTGCAAAATGACGATGTTACTCAATAGTTTTGCGCACAGTATCACTATTTCCTGGCACAACAACTGATTTTCTGCTGACCTTTCCGGAATTCGTCGGTGTGCGAAAAGGGACAACGAGAAAGTTTATTTCATCCGTTTTTTACTATTCTAAAGAACGGTGATTGCTCGCCTTATTATGGTTTTAGTTCATGGCTGCATTTTTATCTTATTAATATACTCGTAAGTCAAAAATCGTGAAAAATAACCGCCCGGTCCAATGTTCACGGATTAGTATCATTTTTATACCGAGCTGAGTTTTTAATGCCACTGCAAACGGCACTAATATGGCTCACACATCAAAACGTTCTGGAAAGATATGTCAAACTCTCCAATGGAACACCAGACACCAGAAATACAAGTAGGAATCCTCGTATTGAAGAAAATTATTGGAATCAAAGACTTTGCGCTAAATAGCTTGCGATCATTGACATTAGACATAGGCATACTTCTTCTTCATGGGCTACTGTCGTCTGTGATGATACTAAGTATGGTATTTAGTTTGAACCCGTTAGAGTAATTTGTCTAGGGGCTGTTACAGAATTATCTGGACTGATTGCAGAAAATACTCAGAGAAAAGTGAAGGTAATTTGGGTAGGTTTATTTGTGATTAGCAATTTATTATATGTACATATTTTATTCGAATGTTTTGTAAGGGGTAATGAAAATTCACATCTAATACACATCTTCAGCAGCTTTCGACTCATCACTTACTTACTCGTGGAGCTACAACCGTGTGTTGGTTTTGGCCGTATCCAAAATAGTGCGCCAGCTGTTTCTGTAAAGCTCTCATTTTTGTCAGTTGGAAATCTCGAGTGCGGACAGCACATGGGGTCTTCCTCTTCCTTATCTTTCTTTTTGCTATACCGAGTTGCCTTGCTGGAACATCTTCATTCATACGAGCCAAGCGAGCGTAGCCGCTGTATATTTACACGGTCAACTATGTCAATGGCCCTATATAGCTCATACAACTCGCTGTTCCACTGCACGCTGTACTCCTCATTAACGCAATGGGGCCCAAAGATCTTACGTATAACTTTTCTCTAGAAGGCAATCTAATCTAATCTGCTGTTGACATCGCCCATGCTTCTGCGGCATGTAGCAGGACGAGAATGATGAGCCTTTTGTAGAGTGTCAAGTCCTACCTGGAGAGAGCTCTACTTCTCAATTTCCTACTGGGCCCAAATTAACACCTACTAACAAGAGTATTGTTCCTTTGATCTCCAGTCTGACCTCGTTTCTGTTGTTTATGCTGGTCCCAAGGTAGATCAAGTCCTTCGCAACTTCGAATCGTTGATTGTCAACACGCACATATTGTCCAAGGCGCGAAGGGTGAAGGAAGTGTGTTGATAGCTGATGGCCGCCGCGGCCTCGGTGGCACACCTCCATCCGATGGTCCAAATTTTCGATGACGCTGAGGCATAATTGAGGTTCTATGCCGTTAATGTGCCGAATTATCTCATCCTTTAGCTCTTGAATTGTCGCTGGCTTATCGACGTACACCTTTTCTTTCAAATAACCCAAAAAGAAAGAAGTCCAACGGTGTCAAATCGCATGAACTTGGCGGCCAATTGACATCGCGGCGACGTGAGATTATTCGGCCTTCAAATTTTTCGCGCAAAAGAGCCGTTGTTTCGTTAGCTGTGTGACAAGTGGCACCGTCCTGTTGAAACCACATATCGTCCACATCCATATCTTCCAATTCGGGGCATAAAAAGTTCGTTATCATCTTACGATAGCGAACAATATTCACAGTAACTGCCTGACCGGCCTCGTTTTGGAAAAAATACGGCCCAATGATGCCGCCGGCCCATAAACCGCACCAAACAGTCACTCTTTGTAGGTGCATTGGTTTTTCGGCAATCACTCTTGGATTATCATTCGCCCAAATGCGGCAATTCTGCTTATTGACGAATCCACTGAGGTGAAAATGTGCCACATCACTGAAGATGATTTTCTTCGAAAATTGGTCATTAACTGTTATAATAAAGCTGAATAACTTTAACGTGTTGCTCGATTGTGTATCTTTCCATGGTTCAAATTGAATTAGTTTGAATTTGAAAAATGTCAAATGAAATGCAGAAAAAACTGTGACGTTGAGGTGTGGTTCACATTCAACATTGGCCCTTAAAATTTAACCACCCTTTATAATAAATAATAAAGAAAAAGTATTTTCGATGATTTAATCCGCTCTACTCAGCTGTAACAAAATAAAATAGAATGAACAGTAAACATTAAAATATTTCTCATAATCTTATTTTGTTGATAAGTACGCTGCCAGTGCAGAAACGCCTTTTTTGCTTTCTTCTGTAGCATAAAATCTCGTGAAATATTCCGAAATAATTATATCCACAGAGAAATCATGAAAATTAATAGGAACTTAATCTGTTTAGGAAATATCCAGTCTCTTATATCTTAGTCTCCTTATTTTCCTCTCCACTTTTCCTTGAAAAATTCCACAATGAGCGTATTAAAGTAGGCCGTAGAAGTCAGGGCAACCTTCTTACTCATACTTAGTTTAGAAGTATGGCGGCAGCCGAATGGGTTGGTGAGCAGTTAAAATTCAAAAGTGTACGGGTTTGAAACACCGGATATGAAAACCTAATAATTGAGGAGGTGTTTTATAACAGCGGTCGCTCCTCGACTGGCAATGGCAAACCTCCGAGTGTATTTCAGCCATGAAAAAGCTTCTCACAAAGCATCACCTACCATTCGGAGACGTCGTAAAACTGTAGGTCTTCCCATTTGTGACAAAACAGCAACACGCACATCACAAAACTCAAATAATTCTAAAACCTCGAAATCGTTTTGCATTCTCTGGTGAAATGTTTACGCTTTTACAATTTTAAATTTGCAATATTTTGGTTAAATGTCTTTAGAATAAAAGAAAGAAAGAAATGTGCTTAAGATAAAAATAAATAAATAGTCAAAACTTTGCAAGAAAGAGAAAAATATCTGCATTATTATTCTCGAATTAAAAAACAACCAAATCTAAAATATCTCAGTCTAATATAAAAAAAAATAATTACTTTTAAATCACGGAAATGCGTTGCAAAATTTGAAGAGGATGCTTAAGTTCCTCTCGTATGTTCCACGTATTGTATTTTTTGCTTTCATTTTTTCTACTCATTGCTAAACCAGCGTTAACTTTCTCAATAAAAATGTTAATTTATGCTCGGTAAAGGTATGCATTAAACAACAACCAACGAACTTGACACTCGCACAATCTACTTCAACTGCCAGCAGCAACAGCAACTTCAAATCCAACGAGACCAAATCGCAAAGTTCACTTTGTCTTTGATCGGTTAGCGCTGCAACGACGCTTTTGATACTCCAAGTGTTATTAGTGGTTTAAATCGTTGTTGTTATTACCGTTGTAATTAAAAACTCTAATGCTTGTTGTTGCAACTGCTTACTCTTCTCTTAATGTTGCTATGAACATGTACATCCATTCGTACTGCCAATTCCCCCTTGCGCTCCCTTAGATTTAAATTTGCCGTGTAGCAGCGATTAGTGGGACAAATAATGAAGCGCAGTTGTTATTTTGATAAATGTTTTGATGCGTTGCAGTGTAAAAAAAAATGGAATAGAATTACATAAACTAGGAAGTTTAGCTTCATTTCTTTCTTTTTTTTTGTGTTTTATATTTAGCAAACAGTTTTTAGTAACGAAAATTTTGTGTACTCTTTACGTACTTGCCTATTAACTTGGCAAGGGCTCGCATTTTCAATATTACGAGCCTCAAACCGAAGGCACTTCTCTGCAGATGTACCGGTTATTCCATCTACTCTGTTAGTAGCTGTTCTCAACCAGTGTCAAAAGGACAGCCAATGGGACTTTTATACTTGGACTTTATTTCCTAAGCTCTCATACATACAATTTCCTCGCCCATTCGCTTGTTATTCTTATTTGGCGGTGCAGGTCTCGAACTCCATTTCTATGGAAGCTATCGCAGCCCTCGAGAATTTTTTCAAAAATACCATAGAGTCTTTGGTAAAACCCAGGGTCTGAAACCTGCTGTGGTTTTGTGAATACACTTGCCAGACCAATCATATCTTATACCTGTGTAGTTTGGTGGCGTCGGATCATGGTTAAGTCCACTCGTTAGGAACTATACAAACTGCAAAGAAATGCATGTTTATTAGGCCGGGTCTATTTGTGGGGAGGCAAAAAAATCGCCCATTGCTCTGTAAAAATCATATTCTAGGGATCAAAATAAGAAACTTTGCCCAAGGAACCATACCTCTAAAACGAATTCTGATGTCCCCCAATTTGGGTCGAACTTTTTAGTTTCTTTTCTCATGTAAAGGCCAAAAATGGTGATATTTTGAAATGATTGTATGGGGAACCCCCCAGGGGAGTTTCAGAGGGTGTGCCACTGGCATGGGTGGATCGGTCGTCCAAAGTGCCATGCCGTAAATGCTATGCTTGATTCGGCTCCTTGCATCTTAAGATACAACAGGAACCAATAAAAGGTATGTGAAGACTCCATCAATATGGTCGCCAAGACGGGATTTCGGTCTACAGAGAGATCTGGAGATGCTATCTGAGCAGTATCCACTGTTTTTGGCACTTAAGGATTAATCCAGAGTGCATTTAAAGAAATTTAAGCATATTTTCTTTACCGATCGGTCCAAGAACGAAATAGATTCTGAAACCGAATGGTACCTAAACGGTAATATTTAAAAAGTATCATTAAGCTATGGGAGGAGTGGAAACTGTTTTCCAAACGGGAATTTTTGCCATTCTGAAAGTAGCAAACCGGATAAGAGGAGATAGAGCGGGAAACAGATTGGAGTTTTCAGTGACAGTCCAGCTGCACTGAAGGCCCTGGAGAACGCGAAGCAAACCTCAAAGATTGTTCTTGAATGTAATAAAAAGCTTAATTCTGTTGCAAGACGAAATAAGCTTTTACTTCTTAGGGTTCAAGGATATCGCGGTGTTCAAGAAAATTAAATTACCGATGAATTGGTAAATTGCGGATCACCGGTTATCACATAGAGACCAAAGGCCATAATTGGATTAATTTCTACAGGAATCATAAATTGGATCAGCAATTATGTATGCTATTTACATAAAGTGCGATGGTCTGGTCTAGTACGCTGCAGAGCTGCAAAGTGTCTTGTAACAAACCCGAACAGAAAACTGTCGAGCCTTCTTGTCAAACTTCAACTTGGAAGAAAAGACTTCTATTCGGTTGCTGGTCGGAATTATTACAGGATACAGCTCATGGAGTCAGCATATGTCCACCATTGGAATCATTGGGAACCCGATTTGCCTATCTTGCTTGGAGGAAGCGGATAGCACTGAGCACTTTCTCTGTAAGTGTCCTGCCTTTGCTAGAGCGAAGCAAAAAATTATGGGTTCCGTTGCCATGAGAATGAGTAACATTCGTTTTCTCAAACTGGAGGATATTTTAGATTTACTAAAGAATTTGGAAAATATCTCTGTCTCTGTCTCTATTATTTTCTATCTCTTTCTTTCTTTTACTTTTCTCCTTTCCTCCTTTACTATCTAACCTTTTACTTTCCATAGCTTTGAGTACAACGCACTCTTTTGTCTTGCTTGTCTTGCTTGTCTTGTTGCTTCTTGGCTCGCCCTTTTCAATTTTCATTTTATTTTCAACTCTCTCCACAGCCTTTTATCCAACTGTTCGTTGGGTTGGCGGGTTCAGGGACTTTAACTTCTTACAAAATTATAACTCTTTGGCCTTCGCCGACCTGCTTGCACAGTGTTTAACACCTTTTCGTCATCGCTAGACTTCTCTTGCTCTCAAAAACCAGGTTTGCTTTCTGCTGCTCGTGGACCATCCAAGCTGGCGGCAAATACCTCAATGGTCGGGACACCACACCTTACTAACCTAACATATCTGACTGAAATTTAGTGCCCAAATAGAAGTGAGACATACAGACATACATATGTCCACGCTTAGTGTATATGTAGAAGCATGCATTGAATATTCATATGGTATTCCTCCAGTTATAATATCACGTGATTCATATATTTTAATTTTCAGGCATAAAAGCTTCGAGGCAAGTCGGGCTAAACAATTTGCACATTTCAAATTTCAAGTGAAGCATATTTGCAGTGTAGCCATCGGCGACGTCAAACGCAAATATTTATACATAAGTACATATGTGCAAGCCTAAATGTATGTATGTATGTAGTTGATATGCCTATATATGCATATGCATGCGATTATTTATGTGTGTGTTTGTGTGTGTGAGTGTGTCATAAATTTTAATATATTCATTCAAATAAACGCCTCGGAAACGCCTCAATGTCTGACAGCCACAAGCTGAGACATACAAACTTGAATTAAGCACCATACACGCACACATGCATGTCCAATATGCATGCTTACCTATACATACATACATATGCACATGCATGCAAAACAGCAAGTAAGTATGCAAGCATGCATGGATGCATGCACCAGAATGTGCGCACATACAAGTACAAATATAAATACATAAATTACAACAACAGTAACTACAATAGCTGCGCGCTTTTAGGTAAAACACCGATTCAAGCCGATGGAGCAGCGTGGCTGTGGCCAGTCAAGCGCATCGACGCCAACAAAAGCAGGGCGTTGAAATTGACACCTTGAGACAAAGGACAAAATAAAAGTGTAAAGAATTAATGCAAGAAAAAAAAATGAATTATAAAGCCTGAATATTTAACCCTTTTCGAGCCGCATATTGTTTATCAGGCGCTATTTTACAATGCTTTAGAGGTTTTGTGGCAACGGTACAGGATATTGGTATTGTTGTTGTTTCCCTTTTTCTCCTAGCCACATACGTACGAGTATTATTGCATATTTTTGGCGAATTGTTCTGTCACACTTCATAACGAGCGCATATTTTAAATGGTTAGCGCTCGAAATGACATGTGTACACAGCCACAACAACTGCGGCAACAACAACAAGAAATAAAAATGTCAGCAATGAATACAACATGTAAAGGATGTCGTTAGTTGGATGTTGCACGCGCAGCGACACACGTTGGCAATTCATTTAATTATTATGCGCACACCGCATTGTGAAGTGCCATATTTTTGCTGCAAAAAAAGAAGGCGAAAAATTAAAAAAATAATGCGCATATTTTTGTAAATACGAGTGTTAAGTAGAAATAGCTTAAGAAGGGAAGCACATCAGAACTCAGAATGACAGGAAATCGGAGTAGAGTATATCTGTATGCATGTATGAGTGAACATATGTACGTATGAGGGGTTGAAAACGAGAGAGGAAGAAGAGTTCTGTTTACATATAACTATTAGGACACTAAATATAACTGCAAATACTAAGTTTCAGCCAAATTAGTTCATTAACCCATGAGATTTGGGCGCATAAACAAGCCAACAGTAAAGGAAACATCAAGTAGGGATAAAAAAGGCTCGTTTATCACATCTACCATATATCCAAGGCTGGCAATAAAAATGGCATTTCTAATTACAGGCCTATTTCCAGACTTACTACGACATCAACGTAATTTTGATATATGTATTGACGAATAAAAATTATAAAGAGTCTACCTAGGCGCCACTTTTGCCTAGATGTCAGTAGCGAATAATTCCTGGACTGTAAATGGGTTTTTTATGCCATCTCTGACTCTACAACAACGCGTTGAAAATTTTGAAATTTCTTATCGCAAAATTCGTGTTTTTTTTTTTGGTGGAAATGTTTGTCCGAATCGTCGACAACTCAAAGATTGATGAAAAAATTTCAAGAAACTGGTTCTGTCGAGTATAGAAAAGGGACTGGTAGACCAAAACCTGTACATACTTTCTGTTGAGAAATATTGTTGCTGTAGTAATTGTTAAGAACCGTATTTGGAATAAAAATAGTTAAACCTGATAGAATCCAAATTTTCACATGTTTTATTTTAAAACAACATCAAGGCGCGTCTTTTGAAAGAGGCCTTATTTTTCCGTTAAGTGCTACACATCCAAAATTAGCGTTGCTTCAAAGCTAACAGCTAACAAAGCTAATCTTGCCGTTTTCACAGAATTTCACGCCTCTGCTTTCAATGACATACTTGATACAATCTTTACGTGCTTTTCCGAAGATTTTGACAAAGTCAACCAAAGTCAGCGATTCACTACTGTTTTTAAATGGGTAAAGTCGTATCGTCCTAGATCTATCTATAGCTGTTTTTGCCCATTGTTTTGCTGCCGCTTCTGTTGTCCCTCGCATGGGTCCATTACAATTCATTATCTCTTTTAAATATATTTCGAATTATCTAAAATTTTTGAAATTCATTTTATGTGCAGACAACTTAAAAATATTAAAATTAATTGCAAGTCTTTCTAACTCGCGTAAGTTCCAGTCAGATCACAATAACGAAGTTCTATGACAAATCTCGCTTTCACCTATATTTCAAGGAATATTTTCAGATCTAATTTTCTAAGTCTAGGCAATTATTTGCTATTCGCCGTAGCCGAATGGGTTGGTGCGTGATTACCATTCGGAATTCACAGAGAGGTCATTGGTTCGAATCTCGGTGAAAGCAAAATTAATAAAAACATTTTTCTAATAGTGGTCGCCCCTCGGCAGGCAATGGCAAACCTCCGAGTGTATTTCTGCCATGAAAAAGCTCCTCATAAAAATATCTGCCGTTCGGAGTCGGCTTGAAACTGTAGGTCCCTCCATTTGTGGAACAACATCAAGACGCACACCACAAATAGGAGGAGGAGCTCGGCCAAACACCTAGCAGAAGTGTACGCGCCAATTATTTATTTTTTTTTTATATTTAATTAAAGTATCGCATCTCAACACTATGAACGAAGATTCGAATCTGGGTGCACTTTCTGATTAAAATTTCTGTTTTCTGAGCCATTTAAACTATATAATTTCAAAGTAATATTCCTCACTTGCTTCATCTTGCGTTTTGATTCAGACTTTGCCATTCACATAAGTACACTTTAAGGTTACTGCTTACCTCCGATCTAAATACGAATACGCTGTCTTTATGTCACCGTTGCCAAGTGAACAGATATAAAACAATTCAAAAAATTTTCTTCGTTTCGCTCTTAGATCTCTTGATTTTGCTGATCTGATTCCCGCGTATGAATCAACATGTGCCTTAATAAATTTGGGCCTTTACGAAGTAGAAGGGGTGTTCTTTCACTTGACTTTATCCTTGATATCAGCAATGGGTTGCTCTCTTTTTTAGAACGTAATTATTTTCAAAATTCACAAAACCGCGGAGTGCTGATGTACGAGTATTCTTTCTGTAGCGAGTTAGAACGGTTTATGCCTCTTAAGCTCCGAAACATAGAACATTGAAAGAATTTAGTAGAACTTTACATTTCTAAGAAAAATTTTAAATTGTCACTCAATAAATTATATAATATATATATAGTAGTAATGTATAAACTATTAGGTGCGCAACTAAGTTCGCGCTGTTTTTTGATGAAAATACAACTTTATTCTGAAAATATGAAGTGAATCATTGAAAGTATTGCCCATCGCTGGCTATTACTTTTCCCCATCTTTCTGGTGGATCTCGTATACCGTCGCGGTAAAACTGTTCATCTTTTGAGGCTATCCACGGATCAAGACATTTTTTGATGTCTTCATATGAATGGAACTGCTGGTCAACTAGACCATGTGCCATCGATCGGAACAGGTGATAATCGAACGGCGCAATATATGGAGAATATGGCGGATGGGGCAGGATTTCCCATTTCAGTGTTTCCAGGTAGGTTTTAACGGGTTTGGCAACGCAAGGTCGAGCGTTGTCATGCTGTAGAATCACTTTTTCATGCCTCTCCGCGTATTGCGACCGCTTCTCGCGCAGTGCTCGGCTCAATCGCATCAAAAAAAGTCGATACCGATCCCCAGTGATGGTTTCGCTTGGTTTTAAGAGTTCATAACAAATAACACCAACTCGGTCACACCAAATACATAGCATTACCTTCGCAGCGTGAATATTCGGCCGAGGCGACGACGTAGAAGCATGACCTGGCAGTCCCCATGACTTTCTTTTCCTTGGATTGCTGTGATGAATCCATTTTTCATCAGCCGCTATGATGCGATGAAGAAAACCCTTCCTTTTTTGCCGCTAGAGTAGTTGTTCTCGGGCGAAAAAACGACGTTCAACATCCCTTGGTTTTAACTCATAAGGAACCCAAGTTTCCTGTTTCTGAATCATTCCCAAAGCATGCAATCGCTTAATCGCTCCTAATACTGTAGCAAGCTCTTCTTGCGTTTGACACGGATCCTCATTGAGCAATGCCTCCAATTCACCGTCTTTGAAGCGACGAAACCAATCTGGGCACGTTGTTTCACTTAAGGCAGCATCTCCATAAACTTCTTGTAATGAAAGAGGAAAATCAACACTTCCCGCAAAAGACGATTATTCGGTAAATGATACCAAGACGAAATCAATAATGTGTTGAAGCAGTTTGTTTACCATATGTCTAAGCTTGGTTTGTGATGTTTAGGTTATGATAGAATCGACCAAGCATTGCTTGGTATGCCCAAAATTGACGCAAACTGAGCTTACTCGTATAACTATGAATCTGAATTGCAGCACATAAGATTAGCGACAGCATGTCTATGAAGCTCAAGTTGTCATATTCCAATTGAAAGTGTATGATATCAGGCATTTTAGATTGAGAACGGATCTATAGCAATAGATTGCTCACTTGTAAAGAAATATTAGTTTGTTTAAAGTTTTTCGTTTGTTAATCACATCAACTACATATATTGTTCATAAGGGTTAGCTTAGGTAAGATTGTAGCGGCTGTCCACAATGAGACATATCCGATTGTGATACCGCATGCGAACTGGTCCTAAGGGTTATTCGAATTTATCTTTTTTTGGTTGTGTAGTTTTACACTTTACCAATAAACTCATATCGCTCATTTGCTGCAACAATTTCATACTCCAAAAACTTTCTTTTGAATAAAAATTACCATCAGCTCTCTTTTTATGCTCTGTAAAAAGTTCATGGCGATATATATGATAGTAAGAGGAGCTGATTATTTGAAAATGTGTCTTTATTTAGGGTGATATAGTAATTGAGAAGTTTGAACCCGCTTTTCTGGACATTTTGGTTTTTTGGGATTACGGCACTCTTGCAGAAAATGAGCGATATGTAGTACAACTTTTGCCCTTCAGATTACAGTTAATATCCCAACCTGAAAAAAAGATTTTAAAAGAAAAACATTTGCTGCTGATGATGATGATAATGGAGCGAAGCAAGTTATTCATATTATTTCTGAGGACATACTTTTCGACTTATGGTATTCTCAACTAAACCTGATAAATTACACAGATATTTCATATTATATTTTTTCAGATATTTCATATAATAGTACACTAGTATACATTTGAATTTAAAATTAAGTTATATGTTCTTGCATTTCATTTTCCGAACTCTCCGACCTTTTCTCGTACACACTTACGAATCTACCGAAATGCAGGAATTTAACGTGCAATATGAATTTACGTAACAGGAAGAAAAAGAATGAAAAATATGCCATATATTTACATGGTGCTTTTTTAAGAACTTGAGAACTTAAAAAGATAATACAAAACAGAAATATTGTTGGAATTATTGTTTTTTATTTTTTATAACGATCTGGTATATAATTTCGTGGGACTCATTTATTGAATATGATATCCGGTATATGAATTTTTTGAATATGACATACGCGACTACGAGTTACATGGATGACATGGTGCATTCACTCAAACCAGTTTTGACTTTTTGACTTTTTTCAATAAATGGTGGTGTGAATATTGCAATAAATTAATTGTTAAGTGCGCTTAATGGCAAGTTTCGCCATATCCCGTCGATGTTAAGATGATTAGTCAGCATTGCTCGATAGCGCTCGCCATTCACCATAACGGCAGCTCCTTTCTCATGTCGAAATATTCCGCCAGCGTGTAAGCCGAACCTAAAATGGACGAGGTGCTCTATGAATGCGAATAGATTTGGTTTTTTCAAAGTAAATTTCCAGAATTTGGAAACGTTCTGCTGGTGTTAAATAATTCACGATGACTTGCCTAAACTTACTAAATAGAAATGTCAACACAATTCGCCATTCTCAGCTGTCAAACCAAAGTTATCGTTATCGCTAGATCCTCATGCAGCTAAAAAAAACACCCGTTACAAATATATGTATGAAGAATATCGGCAATATTATCTGGTTTTTATGTTTGTATATGCATGTACGAGTATGTGGTTTCTTGCATGATGTCATGACCACCAACAGCTCTGCTGCGTGACACGCTTCCATGTTGAGTGTGCCGCTGCCGCGATAGCTGTGGTTGTCATACAGCGGCGAGTGTCAGGGATGTCACCGTGTCCACTTTGACTGTGGCACTCCAACAATTTCATCATCAACGGCGAACGTATATATAAGTACATATTTTCTCAAGCGTATTCACTCTTATACGCCAAGTTGCATGATTCATGGTTCAATGTAAGTAAATACCTTGACGGCAATAGCAATGATTTTGCAGCTGCTTTCGTGCAAATATAGCTACTTCATATATGTACATGTACTATACATGTCTACATACCATAAAACAGCACACAACCCGCTTACCGTATTTTCAAATAATTAATCTGAAAACCGCACACGTGAATCCCGATCTGGAGGATATTCTCAGCAATATTGTAAATAAATACATTGTATGTAGGAATGTGCTTTAAGGCTGCTTTAATATGTTAGCACATTCAGGCCTCCTCGTATATGTGTATGTATGTGAAACGGTTAGTGATGCTTTCACTATGCACATAAAGGGTATTTCAATCGATCCACATGAAATGAACTTATATTTAGGTGAGATATCGTTAATTTTGACTTTAATTATTGTAAAATAATATTTCCATACACCAAATGGCTACCAGTTGGAAAGTGTATGCTAAACAGATTCCCGTGTTTCAAACAATCATTTTGCTAGCCTACAATTAGATATTTTGTGAAATTCTATATCAGCTGTTACCTCACCTTATTGTAACCACACTGTTTTTCGTTTAACCCACATTTTCCAAATTTACTCCATTCCTCCCGCAATGGTGTTCTGTAAGCTTTCATTTTTCAGCTTGCCTTGACATTCGGTTTTTTTTTTTTAGCGATACAAACTAGCAAGTAGTATATAGAGACTAACACTAGTAGTAGGAACGGTTTCTCTTTTAATTTTCTTTAAATCTACCAGACCTCCGAAGAAATCTGAGTACATCTTGTGATTCCAAGGAGCCAAGGTGGTCGCACCTTAACACATCAGTGCCATAGACCTCAAGCTGGATTCAAGCGAAGGCCGAGCACATGCACAGAAAGTGATCCGCCAACTCATCCTCCTTTCCACATGCTGAGCAGAGAGCACTGTCTAAGATGCCTACTTTTGCCATAGAAAGTGGCCCGTCATCAGTCCAACCAACTGCCTATAGTCCCTTCTACTTAGTGACAGAGGATCTGCGACAGCCTGAACTCGCTTGTGGTTGAAGTATCTTCAAGTACGACTCTGATGGCATGGAGTCAAGAGACATGGAGAGGATCATTGGGTCAAAGTCCATGCCTTCTGCTGTCCAATGCCGCGTATCCATTTCAACTGTGTTTCAGCCTGCAGATGGTCTTAAAGTCTCCTTCGATAAAACAGCAAGTGGTAGACTAATGAGAGCATCTAATGCCGGACCTGAAAAAGCCCGGTGCAACAGTGCGTAGTAGTCTCCATAAGGTCCTCCTGACTCCTGCGAGAGAGAGTCTTATCATCCAGACTACTGATGCATACATGATAATAGGATTTATCATAGCTGTGTAGATCCATAGGATCTTGCTAGGAGAAAGACTCCACATTTTCCCAAAGACACCTTTGCACTGCCGGAAGGCCTTTACTGCTTTGGATGCCTTTGTTTCAACGTGTGACTTCCGAAGGAGTTTACTATCGAGGATTACTCCAAGCTATTTGATTTTTTTGGATAGCTAGATTATGACCCTTTTTAGCTTAGGTAGAATCCGATCAAGCTTCCTCCTTCTGGTAAAGAGGACAATACCAGTCTTGGTAGCGTTTGATGATAGCCCATTAGCACAGCACCAAGTGTCAATCATATCCAGAGTTTTCTGCTCTTTTCTACTGATATTCTGTTAATTTGACTGAATTTTTCATATTTCTTCTTGAATTCTCGTCTATCTGAGAGCTTCTTGTTTATTACTTGAGCATATATGCACAGAAGATATCTCAGACTAGACTGACTAATGCATCTCGATATTGTTTATGCTGACTTTAGAGATATCAATTCTATTGGTCATTTATTAGCCGCCTTGGCGTAGGATTCTCTGCTTGTCAGTTTTTTGGTAATCTCGTTTCATAACATCAAAGTGGTAGCCAAATACCAAATACAGAAATTAATAGCCTTTTTGTCACTAATTCTCCTTGATTTAATACTAAATGCAGTACAAGCAACTAAATCTAAATGACGTTATACTTATAGAGTTTTTTCGCCCCAGAAGCTGAAGGTTGTCAAGAAAGTGTTTCTTTACTATATACATATATTGCTCACATATGTATAATATGATCACTGTATATCGCAAAGCTCTACCGCATGTATTGGAAAACCCTTTATTTAGTTCCCAACAAGATCCTTTTTCTCACAATATTTCTTTTTCGAAAGCAATGACTGAACGAGGTGCAATTGATATCTGAGTGATTGGCCAGAGTTATGCACTTTTTCTGTCATGCCAATGCTTAACCGGGGAATTTGCGTTGACCGCAAATGAAGCCTTACAACAATTTGTATCAGAAGCTGCGAATATGAGATGACAGCGTCATAAAATGTTTTCTTTTGTGAAACAGAAGTCTTCATGTGTATGTGTAAACAGTTTTTAGAGCATGTAAGCATCGAATATTGGGTTGATGTACTCTACGTATTTTCTGTTCTACTTCTTTTGAGCTTCACTAAATAGAAAAGGTATTAAATTGGTCAGTATTGAAAGCAATTGCAGTACAGTTACTCTGTGTCCATTTACCCATTTTTATGTATGTGGTGTGCAGAAGATCCCTTGAAAAATTATTAGTATCGCCTTGAGATTTATCGATGTACATTAATGTTGTTGTCTCGCTGTCCGCTGCCAAGTTGATAAGAATAAAATGATCGATACATTTAATTCAAAATTTTTGTTTTAATGAGATTCTATTAAAAAATACGTTCTTAGATTTCATTACCTCCCAAATACTTAGGCTGTTTCTGGTATACGTTTCAGGAGTGTCCTCTGTCAGTTAATATCTCGTGCTCTAGTTTATTTCGGCTCTTATGAGCTTATGCGTTTGATATCCGATTTTCTTCCTTGTTTGTTGGTCAGGTCAAAACTAATTACATGACATGAATAATTTTCTTATGCTACCACCTTTTACTTCCTCTATGGCATTTAGGGATTCAATTTGCACGAAATATTCTTTTAATATCATGGCGGAACAGTGCTTGCAATTGCACTCCAAGTAAGGATGATAGATTACCAGGCTTTGCCTTCAGCTATGCTGAAAAACGAAATTGAGTGATTCGGCAGCAGAATTCTGCCAGCTTATTTCACACGCATTCTCAACTCGTCTAATCAATCGTTGTTCAGACCATAACATGGATAATGAGATCGAAACTCTCTCATTTCCTGGGCCAATAAACAGCTGATAGACGAAATGGCGCGCTGGCAGAAATAAGACTCCAAAATTACCCGAAGCAAACAGTTTTTACATTAATGCCGCGATTTACATACATTTTGCTGGTATTTGTATTCAAATAAGAGAGAAACATAAAATTGAAAAAAATAAATATTAAAAAGTACCTAATTAGTATTTCTACCGATGTGGAATCGCTGGTTAAAGTTATAAAAAAGGCACATTTTAACTTGCCACACATGCTTTTATCACCAGACCCAACTCGCACTAGCTAATGGATTACAATTACAATGAGTAATTTTTCTCACGGAATTTCTGCTATTCTATGCAACATGACATCTATTATTTTTAACTAACATCAAATTATCTATGAAGACCTCCGTTTACAGGCTTCACAGTTTGTTGTAGCTTAGAGAAATTATATTTCGAAACGACACATGACCAAAACTGGTACCGAAACTGCAATAAGTCAGTTAGGCACTCAGAATAGCCAGTTTTATTATTATTATTATGAGAGGATCCAGCAGAGCGACATGAAATATCTGTTGTGCCCTTCATGGAATCAGAGTATTTCTCTGAGCACTATTTTAATTCTTAATAAATTGTCAGCTTGCAATATTGTGAAAGAGGGAGAGAGAGCTTGTAATATTGCTCCTCATAAGCAAATTATTTCATAATTCATAAAATGTTTGTGCACTATTGCTTACATAAATGTATATGTATTGTGGATATATGCGAGTGCACATTGGAAAGCATCTGTGCGTCACACTGCCACACAATTATTTGCTTATTTCAATTTCAATTTGCATTTCAGGTAGCAGTTGGCGTAAACTACAAATTGGCAATGTGCAATAACTTCACATCACCAACCATTGCATAAATACTAACCCATGTATACATACAAACATTTATATGTATTGCAGATGAATCACATTGTAAAATATGTAGCTCCGAACAATATCCTTTAAATATATAGATGCGGCATGGCCTGATAGTCATATTAACCGTCGTACACTACTTGGGTCAAAATCGGGCATGTGTGCCAAATGTGAATCTGTTTTTAATCATTTTAAATGTTTACTATTTTTCTAGAAAACATTTAGAATTTTATTTATTTTGTTATTTATGAGCCATGCACTTTTTTCTAGAATAATTAAAACATTTTAATAAAATTCTTTGCATGGGATTTTCATCATGGGCTTAAGTAGCATTCCATTTCTCATTTAGTATCAACTTCTGAGCTTTTTGTGCATTTCAATAGAAATAGAAGTGAATACAGAATCTTGTTTTAAAATTATTTTATATTTAGGTAAAGTTATGAAGCTACTAAGGGAGCAATAACATTTTATTAAATTTATGTCAATAAATGGCAGTACACAAATACTATGACAGGTGCTAAATTGTGACTTGGTGACACAAAAAAGTTTACCTCGTACCAAGAAAAAACTAAATATTGCTACGAGAGCAATAAACAGAAAGTTTTTATGCGTGTGGCTCAGATGTCTGCAATTCTCAACAGACTCGCCAAATAAGGCATAGGCATAGTGACCTCCTTAATAATCAAATGGTGTCAGCTCCGTAGTCTACTCTGTACGTAAATCCACCAGAAGTTAGTGAGGCACATTTAGCCTTCTCAAATAAAAATAAGATTCTCCCCATTATTATAGATAAGAAGCTGAATTGGAAGGCCAACTTAACTCAAAGATACAAGATGGCTTTTATAGAGATATAGGAAGGAAGAGGGCTAAGGCTTACTTATGTAGCAGCCGTCAGACATGTTCTTTACATATATATACGGATTCAGTTGGTTTTGTAGTAGTCCGATTTAGTTAAAATGGGTAACCTCAACCATTGAGTGAATAATAACGTAGAATCGCAATCTCGAACAAAAATTAAGTTGTATGCGGAGAGCCTGTACTGGCACGCTATTTCCACTCAAATATGTTGTCCGCCTCGTTTTTGTAAAGAAAATAACAGGATAGACAAATCATCGTGTCGAGTTATAAAGATGGCCAATGATGGCTTTGCTCGCAAACATAAAGAGTATATGAGCCAGAGTGTTGCAGCTCAATATAAACAGTGGAAAAAAATGAATGAATTTTGCCAGAAATGTGTACCTTAGTGGGCGGAATCCTTGATATTCGAGTTTGTTTCTAGATTTTTCATAGCTTTTAAATTTTCGATGAAACTAAGTCTGAAATGCGGATTGAAATTATTTTTTTCTGAAGTATTTCAGCAATTCTTAATACTTATTCAATGTCTCAACCTACTATCTGGAGTGCAAAGTTGTATGAAATTTTGGTGAGAAAATATGGCTTTGATCTGTTGAAAGATGCTCTTGGCAAATAAAATTTTGTTTTTACGTGGCAACTTAATATTTTCTAATCTGAATTTAATAACTCATTAACCGAGACTTGTTAGGTTTCAGTTTGTTATAACCGACTCGAGAATGCTTTCAAATAATTAAAGAAATTTTTTAATTTTGGCGCCGAAGCACAACTTAATGTTTAATGTGGAGAAATGTGTATAAATGACAACGTTCGCTTATGCATATGTGCATACATATATCGGGTGTTTTTTAAGGGCTTGGAAATTTAAAATGATAATAGAAAACAGAAATATTGTTGGTAAAGATTTTTTTATTATAATTTGGTTGAGTTTTGCTTACTACTTACCACCCTCAGTTTTGTTAGATATCATGGAAACTTGGGGAATGAGAGTTTCTGATATGAATCGCATAGAAACATTTGAAATGTAGATACTAAGAAGACTACTGAAAATTCGCTGAACAGACCGGATCTCCAACTCGAAGGTACCTGGAAGAATTATTAGCGAAAGAGAACTTTTAAGATACATTAAACACAACAAACAGCCTACCCGGGGAACTTATACTATAAGGAAAGATTAAAAGAAGACGAGCCATCGGAAGAAAAAGAAGTTATCATGGCTGCGGAATATACACCAATATATTGGAGTTCAAAATATTGGTCATATTTTGGAGTTAGAGAGAAACCGAGATATTTTTTTCAAATACTGTAAACAATTATAGATTTCTATTTTTTCTATTTTTATAGCAAACATCCTCTTTTAACCATTTTATTTTATACATTTCATTTTTATCCATTCAATTTTATACATTTTGTTCTATACCTGATCGCTTACATTCGGCAACGAATTGTAAATAAAGAAGACGAAGAAGATAACTTCATGGCCCTAATATTTTTAATATAATATCCAGCATATGTTCCCCGTGGCTACGAGTTACATGGTGCGTCGATCAGTAAAATTTTTGACTACTTTTCACAATAAATCAGGCCGTATGACATCAAAAGTGGTTTGAATATTGCAATAAATCGATTATTAAGCGCGCTCTATGGCAGGTTCCACTGTCTTGTTGCCGTCTTGTTTGTTTCAAATCAAATGTTTTTATCTGATTAACTTCTTGAAAACAGAAAGTTAGTCAGCATGGCTCAATAGCGCTCAGCATTCATCGTAATGACTGCTCTTTCTTCATATCGAAAGAAATTAAGACCAATGATACCCCTAGTGATCTATAAATTTCACGAACATACTTATTTTTTTTTAGTTTTTAAAATTTTCAAAGTAAATTTCTACGATTTGGAAGCGTTGTTCTATCGTTCAACCATTCATGATGACTAGCCAAACTTTACTGAACAGAAATGTCAACACATTTTGTCATTCTCATATTCATCGGTATCGCTAGTTCTCATACAGCTTAAAAAACACCCTATACATATGCAAATATCTGCATAAACATGCTGGCAACTATAACTCACTTTCATATGAGCATCATGCGACAGTATTGCAATCAAATAAAAATTTGTGCGAATATAAACAGCGAGCCGCGTCAAACACAGGCAGCAGGAGCAATGCAGTCAATATAGGAACTGCCGCTGTCGGCGGTGGTACACGGTGCTGTTGGCAATTATCTTTCCACTAATGTTGCCAGCTCGCTGGCGTTTGTGATGTTGCTGATGGTTGTATTTGTGACAAGTTTGTGTCGATTAGCATAAATTTACAATTTTTACGACTGACAGACGCGCACAAATAGTTAATACGAATAGCGCATGCAAGCACACACTCACACTCACACATGCTAACATGTGCGAATACGTGAATACTAAAATGCAGTTTAAAGTGTGCCACATGTGGCTAGAAAATTGCTGACTTGCACAGCTGAAAATTATTACATGGAATTGGCAATGAAATATGCAATTTTTATAAATTTTATTGAAATCCATTTTGGCCATTTTCTTCGCTTTTTCGATGTCGATTACTACGCAAACCACCCACGGTGTTTGGTTAGCGCGCACATTTGCGGCTGCGGCTGCGGTTGTGGCTGATTGGAATTCATAGCGTATCATAGCAACACTATGGAAATATGTAATTTAAAAATTGCACAACAACGCAACACTTCTGGTCATTTCCGTTTCACTATCTCATCAACCTATTCATTTAGTGTATTTTTTGCTTGTATTTTTTGTCGAAAGAAAAAGAGGACACAATTCACTGGTTGTTAATATTTTATTGAGTCCACGCAGTTGCTGACGTAGGCCACAATGACGCGACAGGATATCAATTAATACTTACTACTTGCCACCCTCCCGCTGAACGCCACAAAATGGTCAATACGCAGATTATTGACTTAACTATGATTTTTGCGGTCACTAGTGTGGGAGTGGCGGTGGTTGCATTAGCAAAAATATTTTGTGTTGTAAAGTTTTACACTCACTCTGGCAAATGCTCACTCATCTGCATGGATTTGCTGCTATTTACGCACGTCTAGACGCATGTGGCGCAAAATCGCACAACTTCTAGAACTATGAGTGCACACACATGCATGCATGCAAGCAAGCATAAAATGCTGCATGCGAATATACTAATGTACTAATACACATATAAACATTTAACTGAATATTTGTATCTACACATGTGTACACTACAACTAAACTGCCCCATGTTGCATGCGTACTTAAGAAGCCATACAAGTCGAAATGGCTTGTAATTATCGTCTGCTTCTTTTGCTTTTGGCCGCACGTAACTGTAATGTATACCATAAGTTGTTGCATTTACATAAACTTATATATAATTGCATGAATGTGTGTGGTATTATGATGTGTCTAGGGTGAGTGTCAAGTCTGGTGTTAGTTGCAACACCCCACTGTGTTGGTTTTTTATTTCACTGCGTGCCCGTCCGCTTATTTTGGTCTAGAAAATTTCCATACTTCTTGGCGTACATTAGAAATATCTGAATACAAAGTTGCAAATCCATTTAATACGTTTGTGGCTTAAAGCCAATTGTGCGTAAATTTGAACGCAGCGAGTTGTCTACTAAAATCAATGGTTTTGTGGGGCTTGTAAATATAAAGTATGGAACTAAAGCGCTCCCACATTAATGCCATTCAAATAGCGGATAAAGAGGTCCGTTATCATTTATTTTGAGAGCTTTCCCCTTTCATTTATTTTCCCCGCATCATTTATTGACTCTAACGATGTGGCTAATACCATCTTTGGCAAAATATGAGTCAATGGTAAAAAAAATTACTCAAAGCACAACAAAAAGCGATTTTCTGTCAATGAAACGGCATCTCCACAATGCCTTCCAAATTTTGTTCACCCCAAATTCGTTAATTTGGCCTTAGTATATGATCATTACTATAATAAGGAGCCGCATATATAATTTTGCGAACTGAACCACGATTTTCGAATCTATTGCTCCATCAGCATGCATTGTTTCTGCGTATGTAAGTCTATTTATGTTGGTGGGGCGAAAAGTGCTCAGCGTTGGTCAACTGTCAACTGTCAAATTGACAGCCTTTAAAAACGATGTTAAGAAATTTTGCAAATAAATCCTTAAAAAATAACCTACGCATACATATGTAAATAAGTACAGGATGGCGCAAATTTAATCATCAAATTTAGGTTTTCTGTTACTTTTTTACTAAATATATTAAAAACAATTATTTAGTGATGAATCTGCAGGTTTTATTTTGACCTCTACGCGCTCCACTGCTTGCTTGCCAAATACTAAACGGTCCGTTTCGTTTGTATTTTTTTTTTCATTTCAGGCATTCGTGGGACACAATTTGGATTAGGCACCCACAATCATCAAACTTGCTGTCCAATTCATAAGCAACAAATATGATTAAAATAGTACGCCATCGCAAAAATCTTCCGGTGGAGTGATTTCTTTTGCGCCACCCTGCAAAAGGCAATGGTACAGAAGCAAAGGAATTTCCCAATAAAAGTATAGTCGCGAATATTTAAGTCGGGATTTAAATTTTTTCTTAAGAAAATATCGGTTTTTTAGCTCATTCTATTTTGATATAATTAAATCGCAGTTTCAAGCAGCTCATCGCGTTGATTTTTGGCCTTTGGGGTATTTTCTTCTTTCATATAAAAAAAGTCGAACATTCTTTCCTGTCATCAGTCGTCAGTTAACACGACGCACTAAAGGAAAGAAAAAGTTTTTTCTAATAACTGCCATCTCTCGTTAGAAGAGAATGTTGAACACTTTTGTTCCCAAATATTCCGTAGTGTGTCTTTTGAGGATAGCCTGAGGCAGCTCTCCAGTTTAGGTCCCATTTCTCTCTTCCACTACATCAACAGCACTGGACGGCTGTAGATGGTTTTCCGTCCTTCAGGGTTCGCCACCTTTTATGTCGGTAAGAAAACATTGAAAAAAAAAACTGATTTGTATAAGTGAGGTATTTTTATTTGCTTTGGTTATTTACAATTTTTTAAAATTATTTTTTGTCTACAATATCAATCAAGGTGCCACCTTTATTAGCAATCAGAGACTGAAATTTTTTATTCTGCGTTTCTCATCACCTTATCAAGCATTTTGGGTTTTATAGCATCGATTTCGGCACGAATGCTTGCCTTAAGCTGGTCAATAGTCTGCGGCTTGTTGGCGTAAACCTTACTTTTCAGATAACCCCACAAAAAGAAGTCCGGAGGGTTAACTCCGGTGATCTGGGGAACCAGTCGATGTCGCCTCTTTTTAACACTAGACGTCCCGGGAATTTTCGTTGCAGAAATTCAATTTTTGCATTCGCAGTGTGACATGTCACACCGTCTTGTTGAAACCAGTAACCGTCTAAACCTTTCTCACGTATTTGCGAACAGACATAATGAGCCAACATCCATCGATATCGGTTTCCATCGACCGTTTCGTTCTCTCGGTAAAAATATGGTCCCATAATGATTTTGGCGCAAATGCCGGCACAAACAGTTACTCGTGCAATCGGTCGTTCAATGGCGTTGCATGGATCTCGGGTGGACTCTCAGTTCCCCAAATATGGCAATTTTGTTTATTCACGCTGTCAGAGAGGTTAAAATGTGCCTGGTCCGTTATTGAAATTTGATTCCAAAAATTGGGTTCAGTGTCAACCATTCGAGCGACTGTTTGGCCGTATTCCAAGCGACGTGAATGGTCTGCCGGCAATATTCTTTGTGTCAATATACGGAAACAAATTTAAATCATCCTTTAAAATGCGCCTCATTGTGGTTTCACTGACGCCAAAATGCTGAACGCGACAACGATACGACACTGTTCTCTCCTGGACAACGCTCTTCCTCACTGCTTCAACAAGTTCATTGGAACGTCTTGGTCGTTGATGAACGGCATGTTGACCATCTCCTACTGCCCCGTGCTCAAAGAAATGCGACATCAAACGACGAATAGTATTGCCAGACGGTGTCTTTTTGCCGCGAAACTTTTTTCGATAAGCGCCTTGAGTTAGAACAATAGAAGCACTATTTTCGATGTATAGCGTTACTATTTCAGCGCGTTGCTTCGGTGTAAAGCGATCGAAAACATGTATGTTGAAGTCGATCGATTGGTAAATGAGTTATTCCGTTTACATACCGACATAAAAGATGACGCACCCTGTACATTATGGTATCAAGTGTACCCGTGTTACTCTTGCCATCCAAACTACGTATCTACCTTATGATAAAGGTCTGCAGGCAGTGCCGGATTTACACAAAATGCCGCCCTGTGCACCATTAAGAATGCCGCCCTAATTTTTTAAATTTGTGTGTGCGTGTTTGTATTATAGTACAAAAAATAGTCGTTATACAATAAACAGGTGTAACAAAACAAATTTTGGGTAGTTTTATGCATCAATTAACAGATTATAGAATAATATTTGATATATTTTAATTTTTATTGTTAAGCAAAATTTTTATTGTTTAATTATAAATTGAGTGCCAGGAAAATGTAATAAATAGCATAAAATATAGTAGTACATCTTAAAAAATAGAATCCAATTGAATCTATATAACAGCATACTTACTTAAACACATTATCAATCTTTATTAGATGAGCAAAAAAAGGAATGATTGCTTTTATGTGATCAAATTTTTACACATCACCTTAAATGCGAACACGTCTGGCTTTTCGTACTGCAAACTGGTGTATTAAATTGTCACAATTCAAGCGTTCAAGTAAATCAGACTCAATGCACAGTAGAGCCAGACTATTCAGGCGGTTTTCAGACATTGTTGAACGCAAATGAATTTTTACTCTATTCAGACATGAAAATGAACGTTCTGCGCTGCAGTTTGTTGACGCTAATGTGTTAAATATTCGATATGCTATCTCCACATTTGGAAACTCAGTGTATAACTCGTTCGTCCGCAGAAGTTTCAGAAGGTCAGATGGCGAGTTACGTTCTATTTTTCGTTCAGAACAGTACGCGTGAAAATGAATCATTTCGACAGTGAACGAAATCTCAAGGTCTGAAGTATAAGCTTTTCTCAAATATTCCGATCTTTCACGAAGCTCTTTGAAATTCAAACCTCCAAAATTAGTAATCACTAAAAATTTCTCGTATAACCTTTCATATACTTGGTTTCTCTTTCTCAATTCTGAATCAACGTTGTCTAGTATGATATTGAAGGTATTTATCTCTTGATTCGTCAGCTTGTAACTTTCTTCTTCTTTTTCTCGAAACAGTCGTCTGATATTCTTGTATCTGCTGCTACTTTTATTAGTCCACGATAGTCATTAACTACATCAGTAATGTTGATTTCAACTTTCTGTAATCTTTTACTAACCCCGTGGAATCGTGATAGTAAAAAATGCCAAAGAATGTGCATAAATGTTATCTCAAGTCTCTCTAGTTGAATCCTCAGTACTCTAGCTTCTTGTCTCGTTATAGCATTCTCAGTTACATCTTAATCGAATAAGATCGGAGTTTCAATGATTTTGCCATAGTAGAAAAAATATTTTGTTACATCAATACGGTTATCTATGTATTATTAAGAACATTTGTCAATAAAAAAGTATTTGAATGCTTTTACTGTATGCACCTGCTTTCTAACCTTGTTTTAGAAGGACTGTCGGTTTTTAACAATTTAATATACAAAATCGAATGAGTGATGTATTTTTTCCTGCGCCACATTTGCGCTAACCGCACTCTCTCCAACTTCGAAATATTTTTGTTATTGCGAATAAAATCAATTTTTATGCCCTAAAGAAGTCAATGAATAAAATCGTTCTGGCGGGTATTGTGGGCTACGTATTATATAACCATAGATAACGATTATTTCTGTGTGTACGAAGGTTTCTGAAGATGGAATTGCAAACAAACTACTAATTACAACAATTATCATGAATCAACATTGTTTAATAAGTAATTCTCATAAAAACAGTTTTTGTCACTCGAATCATATTATATTTATTTATAATATATGAAAAGAAATACTTCATTTTTTCATACACACTAATGCATTCGAGAGATTTTACGTAATTTAATTAAAAATGTTATTTTATACATTAAAACCATAACGTTTTTCAATAAAAGGTTTG
This sequence comes from Anastrepha fraterculus, assembly GCA_037575425.1. Lineage (NCBI taxonomy): Eukaryota > Metazoa > Arthropoda > Insecta > Diptera > Tephritidae > Anastrepha > Anastrepha fraterculus. The sequence goes on from JAYXIM010016020.1 coordinate 58,427, forward strand.
GTTTCCCACAATTTCCGACACTGTCGGATAATGTGGGCCAAAACACTTTTTTTAGGAACGTATAATTAACGTTCAGAACGTTTATATTAATAAAAACATTTTTCTAATAGCGGTCGCCCCTCGGCAGGCAATGGCAAACCTCCGAGTGTATTTCTGCCATGAAAAAGCTCCTCATAAAAATATCTGCCGTTCGGAGTCGGCTTGAAACTGTAGGTCCCTCCATTTGTGGAACAACATCAAGACGCGCACACCACAAATAGGAGGAGGAGCTCGGCCAAACACCTAACAGAAGTATACGCGCCAATTATTATTTTTTTTTTATTCTTACAATTATTTCTCGCATAGATGAATGACTAAACTTTCACTAACTGTTAGAAACTAATCCGAGATCAGCTTCTTATTTTCTCCATAAGCGTTTTCCCTAAGGTGGCCCCTAATACCCGCCGCTCCTCGAGTATAATTTTTTTTTTCAATTTTCTTCTCCTAGTTTTGACTAGAATCTGCCGCCTTGTGCGCAAGCACCGTTGGCACTTAGTGTAAATCCGCCACTGTCTGCAGGTGGCTAATATCCATCACTGATAGCTTCTCAGGTGCATGCAAAAGTTAAGAACCAATATGTTTACCCTTATCACGTACGCAAGTTATGGCTTTGTTAGCCTTAGAAGCTACGTCTACCAAATTCAATACATCCCTGGTAAGAAGATTTTTACAACCTCGAGTGCTAATATTCTCGCCGAATGCTCACTGAGCTGACTCGAAGCCCACCTGTCTACTAGCCGTGAAAGCCCTCAACCTACTTATATATTTTTCAACATTTACCGTATGACCAAGAGTGCTAGGCTCAATTCTTGATTGTAATCATGGTTAAGATAAATCTAATTGTTGTACATATCGGTTTTCAGTGAATTTGACAAAATCAGTTACTGAGCTGACAGCATTCTAGTGATTTATTTGAATGTTGCTTGCTTACAAACATAACTCCTCCTTCTATTTCCTTCTAATGACTGTATAAACTTAACCTCACTTTTTATTATTTTTTACAATTGTGTTTTATTTTGATAATTTCCTTATAAGTCTTTATCGGCACAACTAGTGACTCACTCCAAAAAACAAAAAAAACAAATAATAATAATAAAGATTAAAAAAATATCTCATAAATAAACCTGTATCCCATCTGAAGTCTTATAAAGTTTGCTTAATTATCTATCACTGAAATCTGTGACTCTATGCTCGAACTCGGACCTCTAGGAATTGATGATAAATCTTTGAGGGCTAAGTCTAGAAGGTTAAATTCAATTCTCTCTCTTAGCTCTCCTAAAATAATATCCACAATAATTTACTTTAAAAAATCTAAAAATCTTTTGTAATGTACTTAATTCTGTATTCTATCATTAAAACTAGTAAAAAGTTTTTATTTATTCATACT
>JAYXIM010016021.1:0-31300 GCA_037575425.1 Anastrepha fraterculus
TTTATGCTCTATAACTTAAAAAGTTTTGCTCGGATTGACTTAAAATTTTAACACGGTATTTTTGAAATGTTTTACTACAATAAAACGCAAAACAAAAAAAAATCGATTTTTATCCCTTAGCCCCCCCTTAAGGAGGAACTCAAACGTCTCGAACGTGCAGGAAACATTTCCCTTATCAGGGTTCCTGGGCACAGGAATATTGAGGGAAATTAAATTGCCGATGAGCTTGCCAGGAAGGGGCCGACAGAACCGGTTTCAGTTGTCCCCTTCACAGATATCCGTGTCCCCTTGACCGCTGTTAAAGGGAAACTGCACAATTTCTTTCTAAAAAACGCAGGATAGATGGAAGTCTGTCTCATCGTGGGCTATTTCAAACACATTATGGCTTCAATACAATAAAAATAGAACGCTTAAGATGATGGGAATTCCCCGCCATTCAATTTCCAAACTCATTGCGGTGTTCACTGGTCACTGGGTGATCTGTATTCATGCGGAGAAGCTTGGAATTCCGTACAACCTCTAGTGCAGAAGCTGTGAGAATCCTACAGAGAAAGAGACAGTAGAGCACTTTCTCTACAAATGTCCGGATCTGGTGGCTAGGCGCTTGATATTCCTTAGCGTGCCCTTTGGGGATGGCTTGAGGAAATTCTCCAGCCTAGAGATGGTATTTTCTTCCCTCAACTTTTTCGCGGTCCACATTATGCTATCAAAACGGCACGTAAGTGTTACTTGAAGTGTACCTGTGGTATTGATTAGCGTATGAGAATTTAATATGCTGCTACGTCTAGTGTACTTCGCCCATATTTAGGTCAACATGAAATAATTGCTAATTTTTAGAGACGTGTAAATAGTCATTTATCAATATTAACAATCCTGTATACACATTTTGGTTTTCCTGCTTACTTTTCTCAATATTCCCACAAGCAATTGTCGATTAATGCGATCGAAAATTTTTCGATTTCTTATGTCGAATGTCTCACGACTCGGGTGCGATCAAAAGCGAAAGTATAAAATGTAAATTAATAAGTGGAAACATAAAGCATTGTAAAACATTTTCGCAATCTCAAGAGCCCATCCTAGATTTTAATTATTTTTATTTGTCTCTAGAGCAGGTAATTAATGCAATCCAATTCTTCGACATTCAAATGTACCGAACTCAAGCATTTGTTCGATATTTGCCTAGTCAATTTGAAGCTGGTACAGTTAAATGTGGGTATACCTGCCAATCTGCAGTTATTCGTTTATCCACCTCTTTTTTTCTCTTTGCTAATTTTTCACTGCATGCCAACTTGGTCAGTGGGTTTATTGCGTGTCTGCAATTTGTAATAAAATGTTTTTGCTCAACGACATACAACTGGGTGGGCATAGCGTACTAACTGGCTGTCTTGTTTGCAATAAAAACGTGCAAATACAAATTTTTGATAGTTTCTTCGGAATTGCACCGCCTTTCGACTAATGTGATATCGATTCGCTCAACCGCATACCAAAAAAAAATAATATGCGGAGCTATTGTGTTCAGCATTTTAATTTAACGCACACCTATTTTGCAGCTGGCCGCTGTCGATGTTTATGACTTTGCTAATTTCGACTCAGCTACCTCTTATTACTGGCATTAGTGATGATTTGCGTTTCCGCTATCGCATTTCTGCCACAAGGTGGCGAGGTGAAAGGCATTTCTCCATATAACATTTGATCATGGCATAGTGTGCCACATGCCACAAACAATAGCCAAGTGGAAGTTTTCTCTCAACCAAAACTATGCCACCAACGAGGACGGCAAAAATTGTACCACACTCAATGCTTTTCTTTGCTCTTGGCAAATTTTCACCTTCTCAACACATGCGCTGCTAAGGCAAATATTTGTGGCAATGCCAAGTGAATACATGCATTGCATGTATGCCACAGCTGTGGTTGCTGCATACTTGCGCGCACTCATTTTTATTTTGCCTCAGACCCGGCAAATAGGCTCACAAATGCCCACGTTTCGGTTTGGTTGCACGAACTTCTAATAAATCGACAGCGAAACGTAAATGTAAAACGCTTCCTTTTAACGCCTGTACGCGGTGCGCGGCCTTTGTAACAACGGCGGCGACGCTTTCCGCCATTTCGCCAAACAAGTCACATCTCCAACCGCACGTCCGGGGTGCTCACTAAATCTACTCACCGACGATTTGCGCCAATCTGTCTGTATATGTAATATTTTTTGCTCCTCACATGCAACATGCCATTTTCCTTTGGCTTGCGGCGACCAGTCAGCCAGCCAAGTCGACCACGCGAACTGACGCGTCGCTCCAACAGCTTACCCCTCTCTAAATAAGTATATGCACATGCACATATTTATGTACAATATATACAGCATCCTCCTCTGCTACGACTTGGCTATTGCAGCTGCTGTAATTTCTTGTTTTGTTGGGTTTTTTGTTATGCCATTGTTGTTGCTGGCTGCATATGCAAATTTATGACTGCTTGTTTTGGCATCAAAGGAACCCGTTTCTACACTACTTGCTTTCCGCAATTGGACACCACTTTAACCCCTCATGCGGGACACATTGAGTCCATCGAATGCATCGGCAAAGCTCCTTAAATTGCTTTAATGTGAGTGTGGCATACGCAGGTTATTAAATTCTGATGCGCATATGTACGAGTATGTGCTGGTGGAGCTGCATATCCCAGTAAGCGAAAACGTGCGGAACGATCAAATGTTGAAAGTAGCCCATAGAGGAAACAAGTAGTTAAGGCTAAAAGCAGTGCAGATAGAAATTTATATACCTACGTACATTTTGGTAAAATTTAATTTGAGCGTTATTTTTTTTTTTTTGGAATCAAGCATGAGAGCTATAGCTCGTAACATCAGACGGAAGGACGGAAATTTAGTCTTAGTGGGCGCGGTTTATATCATAATCTAAATAACATTTATCCGACATAAAGACATCCGACTAGATTGGATTGGGAGTAATAAGTGTGGAAAAAGGGGTGTGGCAAAAACAAATTAATTAAATTTTTTTAACTAATTTGCGTAATTCTGCCTCAGTTATCATAAAACAGAGATATTTCTTTCCTTTTATGAAAACTAATATTATATGCGTAGTAGGCGTGGTTACAGACAGATTTTTTTTGTTTTTCCAACGCCAAACTACCTTGGGGAAAAAGAAGTTCATTATTTTCTCGATACATGGCTGTAGTGATCGATATCACATACAGAGTCGATCAAACATTTTAAGCTGAAGCTCGTTTTCACGGTGACATTTCGCACTAAAAAAATTTGTTGCTGTGTTTTGTTTTTTCCATACCGTTCCGGTATTTTTGATGTAACAGAAAATGTCGATCACAGAAGTAATCGAAGTTGACCATAAAACAGTTTTCAACCTTTTGCACAAAAATATTGAGTTTTTTTCCTCAAGCTAATATACGGGTATGTACCAAGTTTCACAGAAAAATATTAATTTTTTCTCGATTTATTTTGAGCACTGACGGTAGCTGGTGTACTACCTATAGATATATAGGATATGGTATATCCGTTGTTAAATATTCAGCAGAGCTTCTTCTTCAATTAATGCTGAGCGGCTTGATGAAGAAGTATGCAGTTTTCTGGCATTTCGAATGACGTGTGGTTCTTTTGAGGAACTGATTTATGATAAAATGCGATCGTTTTGAATTTATAGAATGTTATTACTGACATCAAATAGTATATAAAACCAATTTTTTTTAGATATTTTTTGTAGTAATGTGGCATCAAAGTAAGCGTCTTAAAAAAAGATAGGTGGCTTGTCAACAGGATTTGGCTCTTCAGGACATCTGAAAGGAAAAAGTTTAACTAATTATTATTCTGTAGGCTTGTCATTCTGGTAGGCGCACAGTATATCGGAGAACAAGCAGCTAAAATGGGTATCCCTCACAATACATACTGCCACAGTTGTAAACAACCGGAGAAAAAGGAAACAATCCTTAATTTCCTCTGTGAATGCCCTGCCCTATGGAAGGACAGCATATTAACCCTGTGCAAACCGCTGTTTGATAGTCTCGAACAACTGTCTGGCTTTTCTTTTTTTCACGAGGCGTAAAAGTAATCGAAAGCCTTAGTCAGTGTGGGATTTTAACGCCACTAAAAGCACCTCAACTCCGACGGTTCATCTTACAGGGATACCGTTTTGGTCATAACGTCTGAAGGCCGTCGTGAGCAATAAGCTCAATCGTCAGTTATATTCATCTACTGTTCGTCTTGCGATATTTGTGGTTGCAGCCGCGTTCGTCTCGCGTCGTTCCTTCGCCTCCAATCAATGTTGCGAAGTTCCACGATAATTCGAGTTGCAAAAACTTGTACTGCCCTCCATTTTTCATTCGACTCAAGCATTTGTGGGACTAGGTTAATGGGAGTCAGAAACACACCAGTTGTTCTTGCTAGGTCCTCGCGTTCCTTAACGAACCTGCTACAATAGAAGGCCACACGTTCGACGGTCTCCTCTTCGTCCAAGTTTTCTGGACAATAAGGGCTACCAGCTAAGTCTAGGCGATGCACATATTTTTGAAAACATCCGTGTCCACTTAATAGCTGTGTAAGGAAGAAATCAACGTCTCCGTATTTCCAACAGATCCACTCGTTAATCCGTGGGGTCAACCTATGCATCCACCGACCTTTTGATGACTGGTCCCACCTTGATTGCCAGTCAGCTATCGAAGTAGAACGTTCTGCTTGTTTGAATTCGTCTGTCGATTTCATACCTTGCGAGCAGTACAACCTCTTCTGTAAGTTTGCCCGGATGTTTATAGGCATTTTGCTAGCAATGACGCAGATTGCATCGTCCGACACCGTTCTATAGGCACATGCGGTCCTCAATGCACTTATTATACTGACTGTAACTGTCTGGCTTGGATGTCATCAACCTGATAAGGTTTCTGAGATGCACATACTAGATATAGTCATGCTGTAAATAACCTTTTTTGACACATCAAAAGACAGCACAAATTATCCGAAAAATATGGCACACCAAATGACAGCACAGAAGGTCTGCACACCCTAATTTATTGATTACGTTTCCGATTTAATACATATGAATCCGAGGGCATCACCTGGCCGCAGGCCTCAGTACCTCAATACTAAGCGCATTAGCCTGTAATGAATTCTGGGGAGATATCGGCTTAGTATACGAGTATAGTCAAATTAAGTCACACGATGAAGACAAATGAGTATTCGCGTCGATATCGCTTCTGAGTATGAGCTTTGGTCAGTAAAATAATAGTTTGCCACCACTTTAAATAATTAGATGTCTAATCAAGATGACGCTCGTGACTCATAAGCCATCCAACAAAACAAATACTTCGCCTTCCAAGATTCTTCTTCTTCTTAATTGGCGCGATAACCGCTTACGCGATTTAGGCCGAGCTTAACTAAGCGCGCCAGTCGTTTCTTTCTCGTGCTAACCGGCGCCAGTCGGACACACCAAGTGAAGCCAAGTCCTTCTCCACCTGATCTTTCCAACGCAAAGGAGGCCTTCCTCTTCCTCTGCTACCACCAGCTGGTACCGCATCAAATACTTTCAAAGCCGGAGCGTTTGTATCCATTCGGACGACATGACCCAGCCAACGTAGCCGCTGGATCTTTATTCGCTGCGCTATGTCTATGTCGTCGTAAAGCTCATACAGCTCATCGTTCCATCGCCTACGATATTCGCCGTTGCCAACGTGCAAAGGTCCAAAAATCTTGCGCAGAATCTTTCTCTCAAACACCCCAAGCGTCGCTTCGTCGAATGTTATCATCGCCCACGCTTCTGCGCCATACGAAAGGACGGACATGATGAGAGCTTTGTAGAGAACACTCGGTTAGTTTTGTTCGCCGAGAGAGGACTTTACTATTCATTTGCCTACTTAGTACAAAGTAGCACTTGTTGGCAAGAGAGATTCTACGTTGGATTTCTAGGCTGACATTATTATAGGTGTTAGTGTTGGTTGCTTAATATACGAAGTCTTTTGCAACCTCGAAATTATAACTGTCAACCGTGACAGTTTGCCTCGCTTTGCCTCTTTACCCAGTATGGAAAAGGCAGAACTAACAGCGCGGTTGTTAAGGCCGATGATGTCAATATCATTTTGCCGACTAAAAAATACAATTCAAAATTTTTTAGGAGAAAGTTATTCTTGAAAAGGTTCCCATATTTCATGAAATATTTTACCGTAGTTAAAAAAGCTATGGATTGATGAGAAAATATTTTAGGATAGTAGACCACCTTTTTTTAGTTCTAGGTAGTCTGAAAGAAACCTTGTATTTCTAGGCATACTAAATGGATAAATGAAATGAGTAAATGAAATAAATAAATGAAAAAAATACACTGGAGAGTACCTAGAGCCATCAAAGGGAGTTAAATTCTTGTACAGATATTAGTGGATTATGCAAAGTTTGCAATACTTACATTAGTACTTATTCTATGTTTTTTTTTGTTGTAATGAATGTGAAGTAACAGGCGTTACCTTCGATAGTATGATTCACTCTCTGAGCTTACAATTTTTAACTATGCAGATGCCATTCGGTTACCAGGATATTCGCTTGCAATGGAGTTGTAGACTGATCAGTATAACGCTCGGCGGTATGCCTTTCGACAATAACCTTCATAGCATAGCACTATGCTCAACAAACCAGTTTTTCGGCTAACGAAATGCTCTCGAAGCTCAAAAGAAGCTTTCAAGACTCATAGGTTTCCCTAACTTATACGAAACGGACCTCTATCACCCGTTCAGCAAAGACAAAAAAATTGGCTACATTGTGGCAAAACATGATTTTAGTAGACCATTTTATCAAATGCGAAACAATTAGAAACCTCTTATGACTTCCATGAAATCTATATAAGAGAAATGTTTCCTTTACATTCGAGACGTTCGATCTTCCCCTTACAGGAGTTGACCAGAGGAGAACTGCAACATGGCGGCGGCAGGACCTTGATCGTGACTTGAATATCAAAAAAGATATTTATGTCTAACTCCCAACGATTCCTAAAGATTTTGCATAGCTACAGGATCGCGAAGACCTCTGCTTGAAAAACACTACTAGTGTTTGACAGTTTAAAGGACACGGGAACCCCCACTTCAACTCCAGATTCCATCGTAGATCCGTCCGGGAAAAAATAGATACCTATGCCCGTGCAGACTCTCGCCTCCTTCTAATCTGGCCTGAGGGAAGGAAGCATCTGCCTCAAAGTGCTACCATGTCCTACCGCTGATTGCTTCCAGAGGCCAATCTCCTTCAACCTAATAGCGCACTGAGCAGCAATGGATTGAAATTGCAGATCAATAGGAAGTAAATGCTGAATGAGGTTAAGGGCGACAGTGGGTCATGTTCTGCACGCCCAGTGATACCAATACATTCAGTCCTTTGCACGAGTACTTCTTCCGATTTGGTTTTACAATAAATTGAATCAGCTTGGTTGATTAACTATAATCGTAAATGGCTCACAGAATTGAGGCCAACCAGTCATCGGAGCAACTGTCTTGCTCTTCGAGGAATATTTGAGAGCATACATAAGGTATGTATCTTCTTTCGGTTGGCTGAGTTGAAGCAAGTATAAATGTATTTGTGTAGCAAATGCATCGCTGCCGTTAAATATTTTTTTTGTTTTTCCTGTTGTTTTTGTATGCTTCTGCACACTGCCTGCTCTTTGTTTGGGTTGACATTAATAAAGTTGTTTGCCTTTGAACGCTTCCCGTATTTGCTTTCTTTGTCGACTCAAATGCATATTTCATTTCAATTTCATTCCCACTATTTATGTATATTTTTTTATCCTCTTATTTGTGCTCATTTGGTTTCGAGGAAGTAATGAAAAGTTGCACGTTGCTCCTTCGTTAAATGTTGCCACCACTTGGTCTCCTCCGCCTCTGCGTACTCGGCTGAGTTGGCTACGTGTACGCCTAATGACTTCATTTACTTACTCGATCCTCATTTACGATTATTGTATCGTACAGCTTCAGCGAAAACTCAAAATATTTTCTTATAAATATTGCACTTGCATCGTATGGGGTTTGTGTGCTCAAGGGCGGAGCATGAGACGATAATTTTTCAAAGTAGGTGGAGCCCGACTTTTGCAATTCGCTACTGGTTGCAGCTGATGAAATGAGTTTTAAGGCCATCCGAAGGATTACTTTGTATGCAATTCGTGTGCTTAATTTCGTAAATACGTGTGTATGTATTTATGCATAATACTTGCATATGTATGTATGTTAGTTTGTATGTCCGTGGTGAAAATTATAAGGTATATAGTACGGTGGCCGCCGTAGCCGAATGGGTTGGCGCGTGATTACCATTCGGGATTCACAGAGAGAACGTTGGTTCGAATCTCGGTGAAACACCAAAATTAAGAAAAACATTTTTCTAATAGCGATCCCCCCTCGGCAGGCAATGGCAAATCTCCGAGTGTATTTCTGCCATGTAAAAGCTCCTCATAAAAATATTTGCCGTTCAGAGTCGGCTTGAAACTGTAGGTCCCTCCATTTGTGGAACAACATCAAGACGAACAGGACAAATAGGAGGAGGAGCTCGGCCAAAAACCCAAACAGGGTGTACGTGCCAATTATATATATATATATAATAATTTTCAAGGAATTACTGTACAATAGACCGTATAAATACTTTACTCACAGAAACTTTTGTTCAAAGTCGATTTGGGCGAAATTATTTGATCCTCATAAAAGGGTTTTAATCAAAGAGCGTCAAAGTGTTATATGCACATTACACAGCGATACCCAGCAAATTTAACTTATTAAGCCGAATGACATCAACACCATTAAAAAATACAACAACGGCGCTCTAGAATGGCAAAAATACTTTAATAAAAAATTATTTTAAATCTGAGCTATTAACAATGCAATTGCGGCAGCAACAAGAAAATCGACATACATATAATATTTAATGTCATTGGAAAGGATTCAAAATCCGCGGGAAGGTTAGTGGCTGCTGAAGTATTTACTTACAAAACCTTCGGGCATAGCTCAATAGGATACTCCCCGAAGGTACCACAGACTACATGACTCCGCGCTTTAATTGGGAGAGAAGTTTTCATACTACAATTAAAGAGGAAGGATGGCACAAAGGCATGAAGCCTGGCCGTAGAACTTTTCACATTTAGACAGACAGCTCTAAATCTTAAAACGGAGTGGGAGCGGGTATCTACTGTTCAAAACTATGGATTAGGTAGGCAATCAAGCTACTGGATCAGAAAGCTGTTGCTGTTGGGAAAGCTGCGGAGCTAACCCATACAAGAACGGGAAATAACTCAATAATTAATATTTACGTAGACAGTGAAGCAGCAATAAAAGTTATAAGCTCATATTGTATTAAAACCAAAAATGTCCACCGGACCAGCGAGGCCATAGAAACGCTAGCCGCAAACAGAAGGTTTCACATCTACTCGTATTTGGTACCGGGTCACAAAGGCTTTTTAGAAAACGAAATAGTGGGTGAGATAGGTAACTGTGCTGTTAACCTAATTTTTGAACAAGAGAATGACATACAAAAAAAGCCAAATATAACTTACAACGAAATGGATGATCGTATGAAAAAGCAAGCAGACGCTGGGTGGGCTAATCTCACCACATGCAAAACACCAAAAGTTATGTGTAGAACTGACGACAAAAAACTGACTCAATTCGTACTTACCCTCTCGCGAAGAGACTGCAGAACTATCATGCTGACTCGTCATAATCTATTGGCTGCACATGCGTACAAGATTGGGATTGAATACAGAGGAAACTTTAAAGCATCTTTTGTGTTTTTGTCCGTCATTATCAAAAAAGCGCTCGAAATGTATGGGAGCCCCACAGTTTGAGGGTCTAGAGGATATCTCAAAAATATATCCTCCTAGGTTTGCTAAAAGCGTTGAGATCCTACGTGATGTCTACTTTAAATATTAATAAAAGTCAGTCTCTATCTGGGAGCGCTAGGAACCAAAAGGTCTATGCTTGGCTTAATGCCAGCCAGATTAACCTAACCTATCAACAATTCATTTGTAACTTACAAGGGTGATCAGCGTGCATTGTTATTATTATTATTATTATTCGAGATCCGTTGTGCCCCCTTAAATGATTCAAAGTATTTCTCTAAGCCCAACTTAGTCAGTAAATTTTAGTATTTGTCCTATTTTATTGAATTTTATTCCTGCTCTGGTAAAATACGTTTACTCTGATGCTTGTGCCGCTTATACATCAGTACTGGACACGATCCTTGCAGCACCTGCAAGTTCCAATGGAGTATATTCACAGTTCGTAAGACGATAGTTCAATCTACGTTATCCTGTGGGAATTCCACTGATAATTCCAAATTAGTCTTATATATGTAATTCCAGCTAAGTCCCCGAGTTTATGTTAGAAAGTATCGCGGAGTAAAAGACACTAATGTCAAAGGAAATCCACCAAATGGCGTAAACAAAAGAGAGTACACCGTTAAAAAAGATAGAAGTTCATTACACTCAAAATTTAGTTACACTAAAAAGCTTAAGCTATTTTGACTGAACTCGGCGGCACCAGCACAAGTTAACATTTAGGTGCTTGCCCAACCCAAGTTACTCCTCTTATTTACCATGCACGTTTTGATCCTTTCCACAATTGGAGATTCTTACAGGTTCGTTCCGTCTCCGAACGTCAGATGGGTTTTTTTATGAATAACTTTTTCTTGGCAGAAATACATTTGCAGGTTTGCTATTACCTGCAGTGATGCGAACGCTATTAGAAAAACCTTTTCTCTCATTAGGTGTTTCATACTCGGGGTTTTGAAACGGGATACTACTGACTGGTAGTCACGTACCATTCCATTTAATTGGCACTTACACCCTTTTATTGGGTGTTTGGTAGAGCTTTTCTTTCAATTTGTACAAGTAGTGTTCGTCTTGATGTTGTTCTACGAATGGAAGAACCTAAAGTTTTATGCCGGCCCCAAATGGTAAATGGTATTTTATGAGAGGACTTTTCCATGGCAGACATACACTCAGAGGTTTGCCAGTGCTTGACCTGAGGTGGACGCTATTAGAACAAACCGTTTCTATCACATATCTCTATATTCGTATTCGTATTCCTTTTTATGTATATTCATATTTTTATTCATATTCATATTCATATTCATATTCACATTCATATTCATATGCATTCTCATACACTTACCCATATTCATATCCATATTCTCATTCATATTCATATTCATTATTGCACTAAAATCTCAAATGGAGCAATGCAACTTTTGCGGTCTGAAAACTCATTTAACCGATGTAAGTGATCTCTTCAAACTTCTAATACACTCATTCACTGAGTTTCCAGACACTTAACACTGCCAAGCAATTTCCTTTCCACTATCTGCTCTTAGATCTTCCAGCCGAGTGCAGGTTAAATTTTTCACTGGCTACTAAACCATCTTACTCGGCATTTGTTGTAGCCGGAAAAAGTTAACAACTCGGCGTACTGCATCGAAAATATAACAAATACAACATCAGCATTAGCAGCCAGAGTTAAGTGCGTCTGCACGCAATGAAAAATACACCTGGCATATTTCCGGAAAACTCAACTTGGAGTATAATACCGTACACAAGCATAGCTACACAATTCAGACACCTTCCTGTGGTATGCAGGTTGGCCGAAGCGATGGTGGGGAAGCGGTAGTAACTTTAGAAACAGTAAGTTGTTGTAGAAACTATACAATCGTTACTACTGCGGCCCAAAGTTGTTGTTTTTTATTTGCTAGTTGCTAACTGTTGGCTGCTGCTCGCTGAAAGTAGTGAATCTTGGCCCCAACAATGAACTTTTGAACTGCAACACAACTCCACTCCAACCAATTCGGTTGTCTGCCCAGTTGGTTCCTATTGCTGTTGTTGTTTTTATTTATTGTTGTTATTGCACCCGCATACAACTTAAATGCAGCGTTGGTAGCAATTACACACAAACAACTGATACGTTAAATATGCCGACTGTAAAGCTGGTAAGGATAAAGTGCAAGCAAAAGATGAAAAATATGTGAATAAAGAAAATCAGCAAAACAAAAAATCATAAAATGTAGGAAACAATAAATGGCAGAATATTATTTATTATTGCCGCGATTGATGCTGTTGCCGCCGTTGCTGTTGCTGCTGCCGCTTGTTCAACTTTCAATGCCACTGTTGTTGCCGCGCCACGTGCAGCAGCAGCGAACGGCAGCAATAACGAAAAACCATCGGCACAGACAACGTCGCCTTTAGCGTCCAGTTCGGTGATGGCAGCAGACAGCTAACAACGAAGCACTTGCCGATGAAACAATCGACAACCAGCAACAGAAGTTTTAATGAATTATTGCCCTCATCACTTGAGTTGAATGATTTTGTGGCGGTGGCTGCGTTGGGGCCGGCAATGCAGGCACTGGCTAACTGCTTAGCCGCGTTAGTGCTCGGCTGGATGCTGCCATCAAAGTAAAGCCACGCGAATGCAACTAACAGCCAAACTGTTGTACAGGGAATACCGAGAGACAGACAGTCAACGAACCATCTAACTAGTTAGCTTTGACTAGGCGAGCAGTTATTTACTGGAAGATGAAATAAACGAGCAGCTGGGTAAAAATTGGCGCAAAGCAGTAAGAGGCCATAAGAAGGTCAAACTATTCTATTATTCTTATCGTCGTCATAATCACCGCAACAACCCGGCCGTCAGCCACACAGAACGGCAGCAATATGTTAGTAAGAATATAATACATACACATACAACACATATACATATACATATACGAGTATGTATGCATGATACATAAAAGCACATGAACATCCTGAAATCACCCATACTTGTGCAGATACCATTTTCAACCACTTCAGAGGCAGCGCTTGAGTGCGCCTAGAAAATTGAATGCAGTCAAGTAGCAAAAACCAAAATCGGAAATTACCCACAAAAGAAAGCTAAATATTAGCGCGTTTATACTGGAAAAACGTTGCAAATGTGTGGTTGTTGTAGCAATTGAAATGGAAAATTGTGGCATTCAACTGCGCTCTATGTATGGACATTTGTGATTGCGGGTGTAGGTTGCTAGATTTTAGTTTCCGTTGATGCCGACATTTGACCACCAAAGCGTAAAAGTTCAACTTTCACTCCAATTACAACACAAAATAAATACTTGTATATACAATCGAATTAACGAACTGAATTGGCAACACTTTAGCTTCTAAAGGAGAGTTATCAATGATAAATGACTTGTTATTTGGAAAAATGAAAAAGGTTGGGTCAGGTTATTTTAGGAGAGGGGCTTATATGGAGATATTCATATTTTAACTTGGCCTCAAGGCGTGCTAAAGAAACAATTCTTTCTAATAACGGTCACCCCTCGGCAAGCTCCGGCAAAACAGTGAGAGCATTGTCGCAATGAACAGCTTCTCGTCAAACTTCTCATCTGAGGTGGCGCAAAGCTTTAGATCTCTCCTACATGTTAGAAAATAAAGGGTTTTTCAATAAGAGGTGTTATTGCTTGTGTGGCACGTAGCGCCGTCTTGTTGAAAATAAAAGTTGTTCAGATCAATGCCATCCAATTCCGGCCATAAAAAATCGTTAATCATCTCTCGATAGCGCAATCCATTCATCCTAACTGTTACTCCAGCTTCATTTTCGAAAAAGTAATGATGATAAAGTCCAATGACTCCGCCGGACCATAAACAGCACCAAAAAGTCACACGTTGAGGATAGAGAGGCTTTTCAACAATAACTCTTGGATTTCTTGAGCCCCAGATCCGATAATTTGGCTTGTTGACGTGGCCACCGAGGTGGAAATGGGTCTCATCACTCAAGATGATCGATGGAATTCCGGATCATTTTCATGCATTTCAACGACTCAATCAGCTAAGACACGACGTTGTTGATGATCGGCCGGCTTGAGTTCTTGTGTTAACTGGACTTTATAAGCCTTAAGACCCAAATCTTTGTGCAAAATACGGTGTCATGACGTTTGTGGAATGCCTAATTCCAAAGAACGACGAGGAATGGACAAACCTGGGTTTTCTTCAACACTTTCGGCTACAACAGCAATATTTTCGGCTGTTCTTGAGCGACGTGCACGGATTTTACTCTTCACAACGACTAACTTGTCCCAACAACTCGAATTTTTTCAACCCTCTATGCCAAATTTTCAACATTTTTTAGTGAATTTTAATAATTTCAATGCGTTCTTTAAGCGTGTATCGTTCCATTTGTATTAATGGCGTAGTTTCTACTTGTCAAATATCAAAAACTGACAGCTTCCAAAGTGGCATCTACCGAAATAGCGGGCTATTCAAAATAACACCTGTTATTGCAAAACCCTTTATCAAGATGCACACCGCAAATGAGACGAGAGGCCTGGCACTCAACAACTAGTTGCATATGTAAGCGTCAATTGTATACAGAGTGTGAAAAAAATTATGTGATATTATTAAAGAGCTAATAGTTTGAACCAAGAAAAGAAAAACACGAGTTTCGTCAAATTGAGGTATTAAATTTGAAAGTATATTTGAATGATTATTAAATACTTGAATAACACTTAAAATTCTAAGTGATGATTGGTACATCTATTGCTCTCGTTGGTTTGTGGGTATCCCTCTAAACAAGGTAGACAATGGATAATTTCTCTCGAATGCAACACAAACAATTCATAAACCCTGAGACAACTAAAAGGAACTAACAAAAAAGATAATATGCCATACCTCCAAGCAATTTTCTTGCAGATCAATGTGCAACACCTGTCCAACATGGCTACTAATGACTCGCAAAAAATAATATACAGATGGATCTAAAACACTCCAGGGGTAGAAGCAGGAAAAGTGTGGCCTAGAGCACACAAATCTTTAACACTGAGTAGAGGTACCATAATTTTCCATGCGGAGCTTTTAGTCATAGTGGAAACAGTGGAGATTGTGTCCAAAAAAGGGTTCGAAAAAGTACAAATTAAAATACTTTCAGACAATCAATCAGTCCTCAAAGCGTTTAATAGCTTTATATTTAATTCAGAAGTGCTTATAGAATATAACAACCTGATGACTCTTAATTAGGTCTGCCTGATTTGGATACCATCACACGAGGGACTCGAAGAGAACGGGAAGAGAGCATGTCGAGGGGCGACCGCTATTAGAAAAACCCATGGGAAACTTAATCACCAATTGTGAAGCATCAGGTGGCAGCCTACGCTCATACCAACTAGGGGAGGAAGACTTACAAATGATTAATCCAATAGGGCTTCCTTTACTAATCTAAGTAAGCTCTGAAGCTCTATCCCCGAGCGATTTTCCAACCGCTCATATTGTAGAGCTCCTAAACATTTCATTCGGGTTCTAATTAATGCATGGCAAGAACATATAGGGTGTTCTAGAGTTTCTCTCTCTTATAGATCATTGCAAAATCTGCAATTATCATTGTTTGTAATTCCTATATTGTATGCATGTGCCGCTAACAAATTGTGGCCTGTCACTATACCTTTCCTTTCTAGACAGGGCAAGTACGAATCTGGCGTACGAATCTGCATTCTGTGTACACATAATTTTCGTGGTTTTGCAAGTGACTAGATTATTCCACCTCCTGTCTAACCGTGTTTTCATGTGTAGCCATGCCATTGTATACCGTATTTAATGGTTGCAGTATGTCGTTTTCTTGTTCGAATTGTATGTAAATAACGCCTTTGGCAATCTCACCTACAGTTTCGCTTCCTGAAATGCCCTTATGTCTCTCTATGGCTTCCCTGCTTTTTGGAACATTTTTAGATGAAATTTCATATGAGTTTATTGTCGCTCGCCTGTCAGCGTATATTATTATGTTGGAGTTGCTCGATGACTTTGCTAGTGCTATTTCTTCGACCTTTCCTACCGCAATGACTTCTGATTGAAAAATACTGAAGTAGTCAGGGAGCTTAATTGGCCGCCTGATGTCCAGCTCTGCGCAATAAATCCCTGCACCTGCTCCGCCCATCATTTCCGAGCCGTCAGTAAATATATTAAGCGTATTGGGAATAGGTTTCATACCTCTTTCCCACCCCTCTTCTTCTATTGTTATTCGAAATCTCTTCACCCAATTGTGTTTCGGAGTCATATAGTCCGTATCGGTCCGCTAACTCATACATATTGAGCTATGTCCGAATATTTTGCAGGTAAATTCACCCGTTGCATTAAGTCTTGCGACAGATCTAGCTGCTAGACTTTCTGCTGCAATGTCAATCGGAGGTAGATTGAGTATTCTTTCAAGTGTTGCCGTATGAGTAATTTTAATTGCCCCTGTACGGCAGAGTGCACCAAGACGTTGAATATTTTCCATAGGTGCTTTGTGTGTCGATTTTCTTAATGCAGTTCACCACACTACAGCGCCATAGAATAATATTGGCTTTACTACAGCCGAGTAACACCAATACATTATTGAAGAAGATAGACCCCATGTAACTCCCAGCATTCTTGTACATGCATATAGTGCGTTACTGGCCTTTTTCTTCCTCTCCAATGTATTGTGCTTCCATGATAGTTTGCTATCCAAAATTACTCCAAGGTCGCAGTACATAAAAGGTTTAGTACATATAACTCGTATAACCATTACCATGTTTATTAAGACTTCTTTACTACTTCTGGTTCATACTCTTACTTTTTTACTTATTTTACTTTGTTTTTCACCAGAAGAGCTCCTCTTTTAAACAACTAAGGCTCTATTTACTTTCACAAATAAAATTAAATAGGTCCGGTGCTTCAAGTTTCGTAATTTTTGTCTGCTAACAAAAGAAACGTGACTCCAAGTATTCCGGTCTCTTCTAGTGTAGCCATAAACAGCGACATTGGAATCCGCGAATCGAAGTACAATTCTTCTCTTCTTACTTGACCACTTCGGCAGAGAGAATACAAATTCTGGTCATCATTTGAGCTTGAGTGCGGTAGTCTCCTGAAAAAGTCCGAAACTTTTGTATGGCAATTATTTTGCCTCTATAATAACAATTATAGCAGTATTTTCGGCTAATGATTTTTTTTCGAACTTGTTAAATTTTTTTTAACTTCGTTACTTTCGTTATTCTACCATATAACCACTGTTTTATACCTAGTAAATACAAGGTGTCAGTGCAACAGTCCAAAAAATTAATAAAGACATTTAAAAAATTCAATTGCTATGCCGGTTATGCAAATTTAAAGTTCTTAATGCTTAAAGCGTTTCCTTTCCTTATTGAGTACCCACCAACCAATTTAATGAGTTTTCTATTCGTCCTGTGTTGATAAAAATGTTCCTTAAGCTCCACAATAATTTACTCTGCCCGCAATGCCAGTAACTATTTGGCGGTGAAAGGTTTAATTAATAATTAATTTTTATGCCTGCATGCACTTGTGCTCAGGGGTATTACTGTTTTGTTCGCATAAAGGTTGTAAGTACGAGTAACATAAGCATGAAAAACAACGCTCGATCTCGAACCGGATAAGGCGCTGATACCCATGCCCATAGCCACTTGTAAATTACTTATAGACAGGGAAACCATCAAAAAGGTAAATACAAGCTGGCAAAACCTCACAACATGCGAACTAAGCAGACAGACATGGCCGAACTGGAACAGCGGTCGATCGAAGATCTTGCTAAGATTCAACAGAGAAGCTATAAGAAAAATGATAGGTGTATTAACTGGTCATTGTTTAATAGGCAGCCACGCTAGAAGGTTAGGACTCCCGTACTTCGATTTCTGTAGAAGCTGTCTTAATACAGAAGAAGAGGAAACTGTCAGACACCTTTTATGTGAGTGTGAAAGCCTAGCTATGAGAAGGCTGCGCACTCTTGATACAGCATTTCTAACCGATGTAGCGGGCATAGCCCATCTAAAACTAACGAAGCTCTGCTCGTTTATTAAAGCTACCGGACGGTTTGAAAAGGAACACGTAGAGTAAGAATAAGCTCCAGTGGTATCACAATGGACCTGCGAAAGGTCTAAGTGTGTCTTTATAACAACCACCCTACCTACCTACCTACCCTAACATAAGCATAAAAGAATCGGGATAGGTATCGATACAAAATGCTTAGAATGATTCGAGAAATGAGAGAATTCGACGCTGGAGGGCACGCTGTAGTATGGACTCAGCTATAATTAGGGCTCAAATCAACTACGACGATTACAATTTTTTTCAAATTCAGGATTACCGGGAAGTTTTGTATTTTGTATATTGTCCTATGTCTCCGTCAGCAGTCAAGATGAAAATAAGTTACATAGAATATGCAAAAACGCGTCTAACCGCAAATGCGAATTACGTTTAGTCAAGACAAAAACACACATTGTGGGCCATAACCTGCATACACAAACGATTCACAACAAGTAATTTACAATTACTTTAACCATCGTGCGTTAGCAGGTATATTTTATAATCCCCTAAAATTAAGAAGTAAATAAATAAGATTGTAAGAACCTAATTTTCAAGGTATCGGCAGAGAATAATATTTATGTATTTATGAATTTACAACATTTTAATACTTGTTGTCAGTTTCTTTGGAAAGATTCAATAAATAATAATAAATGATAGCAAAAAATAAAAAATCATAAAATAATCCCGAAATAAAATTGTTATGCGATGCTCAGCACGTACGAAGAAAGTTTTACGCTCCTAGGAGAAAACTTTAAGTTCAAATGTTGCGACCAAATTCCCATTCAACGCTCCAGCTCGCAGCAACCACACTAAGTGGAAAATGATAAAAATAACTCTTGAAACTCTTATTTACTGTAATTTTTTCTCAACAAAACTTTGTCATTGATAATATCCGCAAGATAATAGTACGAATGAATAGAGCTCTACTGAACACATCTCCATATGTACGAAAACATGTACATACATATGTGTGTGCAAAACAACACAAAAATATTTTCTACATACAAATATACTCGTGCGGACGGTGGTTATAACCCAGCTAGACATTGCGCTATAACTGAAAGTCGAATTAAAAAATTTAGTTAGGAAATTTAACAATGAGAACGCTGATGGTGCAATGTTAAGTCCAGATGAATTCTGAATGGCCTGAATAAACCATTCCAAGACTGGTTTTATGGAGCCTCTTGAGAGACGACTACTATTTAAAACAAGTAAGGATGTGCTGGAAAGTCCACCATCGACCAAATATTCACAATTACGCCAAGTCTTGGAAAAGATTTATGAAAGGAGAATCGACACACAACATCTTTTCGTCGAAAAGCTGCATTCGACTATACGACTATGCAAGATGACGTTGCTCAATACCAGCAGCGCCGTCAGAATTGGAATGGACCTCTCCGAGCCGTTTGATAGCAAACGAGGTTTCAGACAGAGTGACTCGCTGTCGTTTGACTTTTTTAACCTGATATTGGAAAGGATCGAACGAGCCGCAGAACTTAATCGCTCAGGCAAAATTTTTTATAAGAACGTATAATTGTTGGCGTCTGCCGATGATATTGACATAATCGGCCCTAACAACCGCGCTATTAGTTCTGCCTTTTTCAAACGGGGAAAATAAGCAAAGCGCGGACAAATCGAAGTACTTCCTGTCATCAAACAAGCAGTCGGATCACTTGCGTATCAGCACCCACGACATTGTTGACAGTTTTGATTTTGAAGTTGTAGGTGACTTCGTTTATTTAGGAATCAGCATTAACACCGACAACAGACTTGAAATCCTTCGGAGAATTTCTCTTGCCAACGAGTTCTACTTTATACTAAGGCAATCGAGTAGTCCTCTCTCGACGAACAAAACTAACACTCTGTAAGGCTCTCATCATGTCCGTCCGAATTTATGGCGCAGAAGCGTGGACGATGACAACATCCGATGAGGCGTCGCTTGGAATATTTGAGAGAAAGATTCTGCGGAAGATTTTTGAACCTTTGCACGTTGGCGACGGCGAATACCACAGGCGATGGAACGATGAGCTGTATGAGATTGACGGCAACATAGAGATGGCGCAGTGAATAAAAATCCAGTGGCTACGTTGGCAGGGTTATGTCGTCCGAATGGATACAAACGCTTCGGCTCTGAAAGTATTCGATGAAGTACCAGCTGGTGGTAGCAGGTGAAGGATTTGGACACACTGTTTTGATCATTTAAGTAGTCTGCTAAGTTTTTGATCTGTCAAAGGCTTTCTAAGGTTAAAAATGATGGTTGAACCTAAGCAGTTTATTCGTGTTTTGCTAAGCACAGGGCAGAGTAGATGTTCTAGAGTTCCTTTCACGTTGACTTTGCTACATATTGTTCATGTGTCGTTCTGCCGCGTACGATGGAGTGGGACAGTGTCTCATCAGTATCTCCATTACAAATTTACTCTCCTTCCTGGGAAGAGATAAAATATAGTTTGTAGACCTGACGTTGTGCCTGCGTAGCATGATTTTCGCGATCCTGCATGAGCTGGTTCTTTCCCATCTTGAATTCGCAGAAAGGTGGTTGTATAGCGCCCGAGCTAGCTATAGGAAGATTTGCGCCTGCTTTGGCTAGTATATCCACTTTCTCGTTTTCTTCAATTCCCTTGTACCCTGGATCCCAGTAGAATGGTGGCTCGCTTCCATCCTGATCTTGTACGTAGTGTGAGTTTGTCATTACAGCTGCTATTGCTTTGATGGCTGCTTAGTTGTCGAAGAGAGAGTTCGGTGGAGTGTTCTCTATGGCTAAGTCCGCTGCTTTTGTTGCTGCACTGCAGCTGCACTGCTTTTGTTGCACACTGCAGAAGTCCTGTAATGAGAGAGAGACCTGGTTATGGACAGAAATTTATTTATTTATGCTCCAGTTAGCGTGCGCATGGACAGACAGATGGTAAGCCAAATAGACAAGCGAATGGGTAGGTAAAGCTGAATCGGTTACTCTCTTCAATATGGGCATTTTGATATGTTTACACAATTAGTCATACAATTTTGTTTTTG
This sequence comes from Anastrepha fraterculus, assembly GCA_037575425.1. Lineage (NCBI taxonomy): Eukaryota > Metazoa > Arthropoda > Insecta > Diptera > Tephritidae > Anastrepha > Anastrepha fraterculus. The sequence goes on from JAYXIM010016021.1 coordinate 20,820, forward strand.
AATAACTTTTTTACTAAATAAATAAAATTATATTTAGTGATGGGAACCTTTGTTTAGACCTTTTCGCAATCAATTACTTGCCTGTTTGTATACAGCTGTCTAGTTGAGAAGTGTCAAATATGATTGACGTATGTCGCCATTTGTAGAAATTATAAATCTTTCGATAGGGTGATTAATTTTGTGCATCTTGAGTATCTATATTTATCTGGATTCCTTTATGCTGTTACATATATACAACGTTAAATGAACGAAGCTGTATTATACACAGCGCACAAGTGTACCGTTATTGCAATGTTGTTGTAGAAGGTTCCCCTATTTCACTCTATTTTAGTGTGAGAAGGTATGAAGTAATTTGCTTTAAATGATTTACTAACTCTGTGGAGGACGTGGCCATCGGCAGTAACCAATTCATGTCCACTTATGAAAACAAGCAACTGGGAATAAGAAGTCACATATGAATGTGCCGTTTTACATAGATATGTACGTACGTATGCATGTATGTATGTACTTACAGGAGTTTGCAATAAGCATGGCCATCAGCATCATCTGACTACTTATTTATGTAATCATGAGTTTGTTCAACACTTTCACACTGTAAATTCAGCTGGGACCCACAGCGGACAATGGTTATCTTACTGAGCCAAAGGCAGAAAAGCAAAAATAAATGAGAATATACTTATGCATGTAGGTATGTATGTGTGTCTGACAGTGAATGCTGAAGTTGGTTGAAAGCAAGTGGCAAGCGCTGAAGGAGGAAGAGAAATGCGGTGAAAGAAGGAAGCGTAAATACAAAAGTGCGGCAGGAAAGCCGGAAGGATATACGACAAGTTCGATGCCACGAGTGACCACTTGCACAACAACAATCGAAAAGTTTATCGGCCTTAAAGGGGGTAGTAGCATAATTTTTTGTGGGAAGAGTAACTTAGTGAACATAAAAAAAATCAAAACTTTATGCGAGTGTGAAAAACTTTAACGATTACTTTAGCATAAAGTTGTAATGGTGATTACGAATACGATTACGTCGGAAAACGTGTTGTGATTGTGTTTGAAAAAGTATTAAGCATTTGTTGCTCTCTTATTTTGTAGCTATTTTTTTGTGATAAAGCTTTGAATTCAAGCATTCGAAATGGAAGTTAAACTGAACAAAGCCATTCTTAATATTTTATTCAAGTGTAGTAGTGGCGGCTTATTCAGAACGCTCTCATCCTTTTTGTGCGCAACTTAAAAGCTGTACAACTGAAATTTTACTTCGCTTACACCAAAGATCTCTTAAAGAGGGCATTGCTTCGAGACATTTATGTAGTTTCAAACAAATGTGTGACAGAGAACTGGAATACGAGCAATGAAATATCTTCTCAAAGAATTCTTGTTGCTCATTATTTCGGTAATTCCATTAAAAAAATGGTGAATAGAAAAATACATGGCGCTGGACTTATGAACTGCTGAAAATACCTAAAATATAATAATTGACGAAAACCGTTCGTTTTTACGTTAATGTCGCGGTACACATATTTTACAGAAATTTACATTTGACTTTTCATTCGCCAACTTTCTATTAGTAGTAGTAATACTTTCTTTATTTATAAATATTTCATCTTACATTTCAATAATTTTTACAATAATTTGTTTAAATATATAAATACATAAAGACAGAAATAATACATTTGTGGCAATAACAATGTTGTCTGTCACAGCTCAAAAATTAATCAAAAATTAAACTCTGCAATAAGAAAATTTCTATAGCGTAAGGCTGAGTATATAAAGCAAGTTAGTCTTTTCCAATTATGGCCATTAAGTATATCTATTACTTCTGCTTTATTTAGCTTCGCTGCGTTTAGATATTTTGTTCTGATCTCCTTCAGTACCGGACATCTTCCTAAGAAGTGCTGCATATCTCGTTCCTCGTTTAAATTGCAGAGGGTGCATATTTTCTGAGCTTTCCATACGCAGTTGCATTTAGCTTCAGTAAACCACATCTTGCTTTGAAAATTGTCATAATATCTGCTAGCCGCATATTTTCTTTAATATATGATTCCTCTTTTGGTAAGAAGTTGCACACAGCGATTTTGCCAGTCTGTAGCGGTGATGTTTTCTTCAAACTTCAGACCGAACTCCATTCCCATGTCGTTCAGATAGATGCTTAAGCCAAAACACCTTTTTACTTAAGATGCCTTGTGTTAGTTTGTGTGGTTGTCTGTTGCAATTATATTTATAAATAGTTTTCCAGATATACTTCATGTGTAGTTTTAAAGAATCTTCTAAATTAGTTTCTAATGTTATTGCATAATTTGGAGTGAACTCGCTTAGTTTGAGGATTCTTTTAATAAAGTAACGTTGAAGTTAATTTACCTCATCGAATAAGACATATCCCCAAACTTGCGCTGCGTAGGTTTGTATCGCTCTGCATACCGCTTGGAACAACTTCCATTTTGATTTCAATGAAATGAATGGCTTCGCTAAAAAATCGTTCCATGTGCAATTAATACGAGCTTTTGCTGAAGTATTCCTGGCTTCTAAATAAGGGCTTCATTATCACTAAATCTTTAATTTTTCAGTGTTTTAACTGTTATTTAGTGAATTATTAAATATTTAGTGCGCTATGCCCAACCCTGATCAACAGTATAAAGTCTAGTGATATATGAATCTGAATTTCTACAGATATTTTCATTCAAACTCTCACCCAACGACTTAAAGAACTTATAGTAAGAATTTAAAGCAGCTACCCCGCTTTTGTTGCTGTTGTTTGTTTTAAGCAGTATTTCAGTTGCCCACCCACCTTAATAGCCAAATAAAATATTGCCGTATTCCATTTATTTTACATAATTTTTTTTTTTTTTTTTGTTTTTGGTTACAGTGATAAATGATAAATGTGAGCGGAATTGTCTTTGGCTGCTAAAGTCATTTGCTTCCAAACCCATATGTTTTTCTAATCCTGTCAACATGACAGTATAAAATTAAAAGTCGCCAAATAATGTGTGCAAATTCCCTATTCAGATGCAGCAAAACTTCAGTGCATTCATATTGACTTATAGCAATGTATATGTATGTATGTGTGCATAGAATAGAAAACCAAATAGTTTAAATAAGCAAATGGCAAAAGGCGTAAGGCAATGAGAAAACCAAAACACCAAAGCTATTTTAATAGTGGCAAGCAAGTAGTTCGACAACGAGTGGCATCCAAGCCGAGTGTGCAAGAGGCACTCAGGCAACAGCAGAAGTTCAGAGGGAAAATGAACATTAACAATGCCGATAAAATGGTAAACCAACAGCCAGAGAGACAAGCAGGCAGACAGATATAAAAACAAACAGTTAAGCCAGAATGCATGCAGTAGAGATTTAAAGAATTTATGCCGAGTATAAACACAAAATATTCTGTATAAGCCCTCCTAAGTACAATTGTAAGTAGGTGCAAGCTAACTCTCCCCACACTTCCTTCACTTTGGTGGTACCCCTTGAGTCGTCATTGAAATTCTATGCTTTCGGTTGCTATAAAACATCAGCCATTTAGTATTTTGTAAAATTTTTGCATTGTTTATGCAAATACAACGAACTAAGGCATATACATACATACATACATACATACAAAATGAAGCTAACGTGATCATACGTATGAGCGTACATATCTCTGTATGCACATCCCATGGAGATGGAGCAGCGCTCACGTAAAGCAGACAGGATTTTTAAGGATAATGGTAACCGCTTTAGTGACAAACAACTCTAGCACACATACACTACATACTCTAGCACAGGCAAAACTAAATAAATGCACATTTAAATGTGCATGTAAATAGGTATGTGTGCAGATTACAAATCCTAGCTAAACTAAGCAAATGAATGAGGACATATTTCTCCTTAAATTGTGGTTTCTTTTGCACCAAAACTACTAAACAGGCAGTAAACAGCAAAATACAGCAAAATAATACTTGGTACTTTGTTAAATAGAATTGTTTACACTAAATTCATCGTGTTTGAGGATAAGTGGGTTTATACGTTGAGCAACCCCTGTAGGTAAAACTTGAACTAATGAAATAAATTTGTAGTTCCATCCAAGTGCAATTTGAGTAATTCTTTTTTTCGAGGTTTGTCAGTGACAATCATCTAAGAAAATTATAAAAACGATAATAAGTTTTATGTTTTACATATGTAATTGAACAATTTGGTTTAGCTGCTGTAAGTAAGCTCGTGAATTTTTATAAGTATGTATATAATATTTGGGCTTGGCAGCGATCAAAACATATGAAGTACAAGACAAGAAGAGAAATAAGTGAAGTGCAAGACAAGTGCGTGTCTACCTATTAGGCAGTGCCCCGTTATGACTGAGATCAATGTGCTAAGACTGTGTTCATTCTGGCTTAGCAGAGATTCAGTGCGTTTAGCATTTAGAGTCGGCCACAGTTGACATGCGATTTTGCAGGTGGCTTCATTGCGCCATCTTTCGTTTGCTTTCTTTACAATTTCTTCAAGGATGAGTAGCTAACATGTTTGTAAGGGTATCCCTATGTCATTATCTATGTGCTCATCAGCCAATGTAGTGCCGAGTCTCGCTAGTTCATCGGCTCTACAGTTACCCTCCATGTCACGATGGCCAGGAACCCATGTTACCTTTAGGTGAAATGACTCAGCCATCTCGTTAAGAGATGTGCGGCATTTCATGGCTACCTTGGAAGTTGTCGACTGTTTTGTGAGGGATTTTATCGCCGCTTGGCTATCAGTGAAAATGTAGATATCATTTCCGGATATGGCATCACACTGTATCAGTGTCGCGGGTTTTATTTTTGCCATCAGTTCAGTCTGAAAGACACTACAGTAATCGGAGAGCCGAAAACTGAAGGAGATCGCCAAATGTTCGGAATATACACTTCCGCCCACCTTGCCCTCGAGCTTTGAGCCATCTGTGTATACATGGATGGACTCGCCCTGTCTCACATCGCCCCGATCCCACTCTTCCGTTGAGGGTAGTAGGGTCGTAAACGATGTAATGGCAAGTATAGGCGGAAGTGCATAGTCCACCAGAAAGAAGAAGAAAATAATGAGCCGAACCAGTTTTATGAGGTACAATCATACTCGTTAGCGGCGAATCTTGCTTGATAACTTTTTTATTGCTTTATTCATATGCAAATTTTACGTGAAGCGAGCAGAGCCGAATCATAGCGAGCAGAGAAGTGGCGTCTCGCAATTACTATACCAAATGTCTATGTTTGATTTTCGGTATTTATTATAGTTCACCAGAATGCAACAATCGATAATTGCAGGCAGCACAAAGCGCTAGAATATTTTAGAAAGCATTGCTTAAACATCCCAGATCGGGCTGGATCTTTGCTAATATAATATAAGAACTGAAAATTGTTTCGCCCATCCCAATCATTGAAACCACGTTAGTCACATTGCCACAAAGGCAGTAGGGCGATGTTAAAATTTTGAAAGTTCGGTTCACGTAGTGTGTTGAATTTAGAACTCGAAACAGGGTTGGTAGAAGCGCACTAAATCTCGCACGTCGTGCACATACAGAGAGTAATAAAATTCTATTGGCAGACTAACTATAAGGTGGCGCAAATTTAATCATCCAGTTGGAACAACTTTATTACTAAATAAATAATTTGAAGGGAAACGTTTTTCATCACTTGGTGTTTCATGCCCACGGTTTTGAACCTTCGCACTTCCGAATGATAGGCACGCACCAACCTACTCAGCTACGGTGACCGCCAAGATCTTCCGGAGAAGTAGATCAAGTAGATCAAGGAGACCTATAATTCGAATATTAGTTCCAATAATGATTTGAAAACTTCATACTTATTTTTTCATTCCTTGACATAACGGCCTTTATTTGTTTACTGTATTTGTTTACATTTTTGAAGCCAGTGGATTCACATGGAGAAACGGTTTTCAAAAGCTGTTTTTTTCTTTTCATTTCAATGTGAACTACTTTACTTATCAGTCATTATAGCCGAAGACACTTGCTGTCAATTTTAGTCTAGTTTGTTAAACAAGAATGGAGTTAATAATTTTTCAGTGGTATGAATTTAAGTGATAAAAGGTCATCTTGGCGGAAGATTTAATAAATATTGCGTCAATTATATGTATGTGCCGCTTGTGAACTAAACAGCTTCAGTATACAAACCGGCAATCAATTGAGTGCGTAAAGATGCGTCACTCAAAATATATTTTTTTTTTATTTATTAAAAAAGTAATTCAGTAATAAAATTAGACGATTAATGTTGTGCCACTTTGTACAAAAATCAGTTTAATTGTGTCGGGTGTGCCAGCTAGTTTTCGAAAACTTGTGATAAGCAAATTTTCAGTGACTGTCTGATCAGTTTTCATAACATTGCAATTTCCTATAGTGAAATACATTCAAATCATTACTATTGCCACAAACTAAGGCTGATTGGTTTTAACAGAGGGATTAGCAGCTTCATATCCGCTAGGAGCACACCGCTTTGACGCTAATGGATTCTCCCTGCAGGGTATTCTCATAATTTGTAAATGTATGTGAGAAAGATGCTTACTTTGTTTTTGCTATTTTATATGCTGCTTTGTCTCTGTGATGTGTTAAATGCCTGCAGGCTTATTCGTAATTCCACTACAAATGTGGCATCCACATACATACATGTGCCAGTATCAATGCATGCGGTTGTGCGCACATACATATGTATGTATGTATGTGTGTCACTCGTGTTTTGTTTTTCAACTATTTGTCTTTTAATGTGATTTTTGTAATTCGCTTGAGTGGTTTTGCTTGTCACATAAATATTGTACAATAATAAAAACAATGGTAACTTTCAGTTTCTTCCAATTTATGTACGTGAGTATGTGTATGTATGCATGGGCATATATGATTTTATGCCAAATTAACATACGAATATTTTTGCTTCTCCATTTTGGTTAGTCACCATTAAATAACATTGAAATTTAAAAAATTCAGGGATTTTTGAGTTATATTTCTTGTGTTTAAATTGCGATTCCCTTTAAAATTAAAGTTCCAAAGTGTTTGAATGCTAATTTTATTGAAATCGCACAATGCATGAATGATAAAAAGGCGGTAGTTGTGTGAGGTGTTGCAACAGCTGTGCAGTTATAATTTAAAGTGTGTATTTATTTACTACTATTTACTACGAACTGCTTTTACTACACAACAAAAACATTTTTTAGAAAAAGTTCTTAAAGTTTGCGAGTTGAATTGATGAACCGCTTTGAATAGAAACACGTAATATAGCAAGAGATTTTATTAACAGAACATTTCGCTAATTTTATTAAAGTTCTAAACAAGAAAGGTTAATTTAATTATCAAAAAATTTCTTTACTTTATTGCCGGAATCTTTTATTCTACGGGTCTGGAAGTCAAATAAGACCCGTTTGGGTTTCGTTTAAGTACCATCCGGCTCCAGACCCTATTTCATTATTGGACCCATCGGTGAAGAAAATATCCGTCAAACCTCCCTGAATGCATTCTGGATTGCTCCATTGCTCACGCAATGAAAATCTGACATCAAATTTCCTTCCAAATGAAACTGTGGGTATCAGATCGTCTTTAGGTGCCATACACTATAAATACTGCTAGATAGCAATTTAAAGATTTCTCTGTGTCCCGAAGTTCAGTCTTCGTGCCAGAAACCACATTTATGGAGTCTTCACATTGCTTTCTGTTGTATCTTAAGATCCAGGGGGAGCAAATCAAGCATAGCATTTAGAGCATCACCCGAGGTTGTACTCATGGCACCCGTGATGCATAAACATACATTTCTTTGCAGCCTGTATAGTTCCCGGATTGTGGACTTAACCATGCTCCGTCGCCACCAGACCACAGAAGCGTAAGTGATGATTGGTCTGATAAGTGCTGTGTATATCCATAGGACCACAGTAGGTTTTAGACCCCAAGTTTTGCCAAAGGCTTTACGGCATTGCTGAAAAATCTTCAATGCACGATTCACCTTCAGTGAAACGTGTGTCTCCCAAGTCAGCTTCTTATCCAAGAATACTCCTAGATATTTAACTTCGTTGGAAAGACCAAGTGTCACACATTTCAGTGTTGGAAGACTGAGTCCATCCAATTTCCGTTTTCTCGTAAACAAGACTATGATAGTTTTGTTCGGATTAACGCAAAGACCTGGTCTTATGCACCCACCAGTCATCGATTTTGTCTAGGATCCTCTGCACTTTCGTGCAAAGCCTCCTTAGGGATTTATCCGATGTTAGCGCACAGACATTGTCCGCATATGCTTGGACATGAAAACCGAGTTCCTTCATCTCCACTAATAGAGAGTGTACGACGAAGCACCACAGCAGCGGAGAAAGAACACCCCCTTGGGGACATCCTTGCTTGACCCTGACTGTGATTTGTTCGTCACTGCTCCCACCAGCCTCTCAGAGAGCATGGAATATATCCATTTTATAATGGCTTGATTAACTCCGTGTCGTTCGGCAGAAGAACATATCGTGCCGAAAGTGGCATTATCAAAAGCCCCCTCAATGTCGACGAACACGCCCATTGTGTATTCATCAGCTTCCACCACGGCTTCAATCTTGCTAACAAGATCGTGTGGAATAAGTTAAGCATTATTTTCACCCAAAAATGTCAGTTTCTTGTTTTATTGTTTTCTTTGTTCTCTCACTCTTTATTTTCTCTTCCTAAGTAACAATTTTAGAATTCAATAATAATTTGACCTTCTGGAATCTAGTTCCAGCTCTTAACACAAATTGTCAGGTTTATGGAAACTCCTCTACATGTGGGCGTTGCAACATAGTTCTCAAGTTCGATCTGGTTGTCAGACATCGTGTTCCCAAGAAACCGCGTTATAACCAAAAATAATAAATACCAATACTTTTGATTCGACTTCATTCATTTATGTAAAAGAAATGTTGTTTTTTCACGAATTGCCTAATTTGTGATCTATCAGACAAATCTGCTTTTAATTTCTCAGTACATAATCATGGAAACTTGCTTGAAAGAAAATTAAAGCACTCTCCACTTTTGTGAAGTAGCATCACAAACTGTTTCATTGTGCCGAGTTTAATATGAAATTGTTGAAGTAAGCCGACTCTGAACGGCAGATATTTTTTATGAGGAGCTTTTCCATGTCACAAATACACTCGGAGGTTTGCCATTGCCTGCCGAGGGTGACCGCTATTAGAAAAAACGTTTTCTGCATTTTGGTCTTTCACCGAGATTCGAACCTACGTTCTCTTCGAACTCCGAATGGTAGTCGCGCAACAACTCATTCGGCTACGGCGGCCCTCAAACTTAAATCCATACATTGGAATTGTTCGTTTTATGTTTGCATTGTAAAAAAATAATTGATTCCGAGTTGTGTAACTTCCAACAATGATGTATTATAAAAGACTAAAAAGTTTTACAGATATAAATAAAATAAGAACTATGGGATCCAGTCTAACTAAAGACTCGTTTATAAAATGTTTTGAAACAACTTTCTACTCCTCTCGTATTTGCCAAACTTTCTTTGACCAAAAGCTTTTCTTGTCTCGTTTGCCCCACAGAGACATAAGGCAAGGGAATTGTGCATATCCACTTTGTTGTCCTAAAAGAAAGTTAACCGTTTTCAAGTCAACACAAATCTGTAATAAGATCTTTAATTTAACAGACCTCTATCTTCCTAACAGCAACCTAACTGCGACGTTGATTTTAATGGCAACCACTTCAACCTAACCTAAATAAACATTGCAATTACAGGACTATAATGGCCAAAAGGATTTTACACTTTTGGTTTCCCTCTACTACTTCACTCGCTCCTGCAGACGTCTTCCCATTATGTTAAAGGTTAAGTGTGAAATTTCAAGAAGCAAAAGGTGAGCTTGCATGGATGTATGAGAAACACAACTACCTTTCCAATAGTATAATTTTTGTAAATATTTGCTGACATTCAGATAAATAGGGAGGATAGTAGGGGTTTTGTTTTGTATGCATTTGCATAAGAACCAGCCTTATCCCAAGGAGAAATATCCATTTCTATATAACTATCATGGCATCCAGTCTAACACTTTTTCTCTTTCTTGCATCAGAAATAATGTACATTGCGAAAATGTAATTATTATCGACATGGTTTTTGCTCCCTCCAAGTGGTTGGCCCTCCCTCCAATGTTTTTGCTTTTGCCATTGAGTTGCGAATCCTAACAAAGTTATGTTAGTCGAATTTCCCACAAACAAAATAACAACCAAACTGAATGATTTAAGAATCGGGTGTCCCAATTTTATCGGATTTCCCAAACTTAAAAAAAAAACTAATAAAATAAAAGTTGATGACATAAATTTACACACACGATTTTTCGTGATTTCAGGGCTGACTTTAATGTAAGTCAATTAATGATTATATAAATTTTATAACTTCGAAAATAAACAAAAAAAAGTACAAACCATGAAAAATAAAACCACATTTAAGGGAATAAAATTAATTTCGCACTGCCCGGTAATCTCGGTATGATTTTTTGAAGCTTCGGCCTTTGTGATCGTGAATAAATGGCGGATTCCG
>JAYXIM010016022.1:0-26760 GCA_037575425.1 Anastrepha fraterculus
GGCATTTGGGCTCTAGTGGCTTTCAGGCATATTGGCGATGAGAGTGTTAATATCATACTTGCGTTTAAAGTGTCCACTACGGCCGCCAATCAAGCGAAGATGGGCGTCATTAACTTACACACACACCGACACGCAAATACATGCATATGCACTTTTTAATTGCCGAATATTATTAAAGAAATTTTATTAAGCGATAATTTAACGTTATTTAATCAGTTATTGTCTTAACGCCTTAACGCCTCAGAGGTCACAGTGGCTGCCTTCAGTAGAACATAAAACAAAATGAAAATAATTACCAAAACTCCAAACGGCTTAATTAAAAGTACTTCACAAAATGCAAAAGCGTAAAGCAACTCCCTCAACGTTAACTTGTGCTGCAACGCCCTAAAGTAGGCTTAACCACTGAAATGAAATAACAAAAGCAAGTTGGCAAAATCCAAATGTGCAGCCAGCAGAAGCTCGGCTATGCAAAGTGCAGTGCAATGCACTTTCGATGATGTTCGACGTCAACACATTTGACTGCAAAAACGCAAACAAAATGCAAAAAAAAGACAAAAAGTAAAAGCAAAAGAAGAAAAAAAAAACAAATGAAAAAATTAAAACAAAACAAATCATAACACAAAACGACCAGAAGCAGCAGCGACAGCAACGATAACAGAGCGTACAAAAGCTGTGCAAAAACTAAAAAAATAAAAATAAAAAAAGGATTAAGCGCTAATATGTAAAACAAGAAAAATAAACAAACACAATTTTTGCAGGGCCATTAAAAGTGCAGCCATTTATGTATACCTACGAAAATTTGTAAATGCGAGCATATGTATGTACATCTAGACACGACAAAGAATCCAAAGGTCTATGGAAACAAACAAACCGCATGCATTCACCCATATGAAAACCCAGTGAATTCTAAGGTCAGAACTCTCAGAAGTGCATTTCAGACCGACTTCTGTCAGTATTTACATTTTAGTCAGTCATCACAAGTTAGGCTCAACCACAACTAGCAAATAAATACAAACGACAGCTCGCGATATGCGATACCATCTCAGTATTTTAAATAATGTTTACTATTTTCATGTTTTCTTTTCCTTTTTGCTTGTGAGTGTTGAGCATTTCTTTATAAAAACAACAGACATATAAATCCACATTTGAAAATTTATAAAAAAATTATAAAAATCGATTAAATTTTGTTTATTTAGCGTCTGTTAATTTTTTCATGAAAGTTTGATTTAAAACAAAAATGAAAATCAAAAATTAAGTGAATTCTGCAAATTGTTTACCAAAATTTCAAACTTTTTTTTCGTAATTTCTAGAAAAAATTTTAGTACAATATTTAATTTTATAGTCCATGATATTCTGATATAAAAAAATCCAAGTTTGAGGTTACTAAAATTTGCTTTTTCCTTGTATGTGCGCGTTTTGTTTATATGGAGCAAGTGCGCAACACCGCTTGTTAATAATATTTATAAAAAATCGGCGGTGTTTTCTAGCAACTTCAAACTTGCACTGTATTATACTAAAATTTAATGAGCAATAATATTGCATACCAAGCATTTTTCTAGCAATCCCATTAAAACAGAATAATGTCTAGCAACATTCCTACTGCGAAGGTATACATTTAAAATATTTACACGCTTTATCGATATCTCAAAAAAGAATTTGAGCTTACAGATATTTTTATGCGAAACTGCAGACTGCGAGATCAGCTGCTCAGGCGTGAGACATAGCTGCACGTCACAGAGGCTCAATGCATTTACTCTATGAATGCGATGCCATCTCGATAAGAAGGAGAGAACGTCTTGGCTTAAGCTGCAATTAGTGGTGCCGCGGCCATAACGCCATAGCCATAACCACAACCATAGCCACCATATTTCCTCATGCCGTAACCATAAACAGATGCTATTGAAGTAGAACTAATGACAACATTTGCATGTCGTCACAAAAGCACGAATAGTTTTCCACAAAGTCAATAAATTTTTCGTCGTGCATTTCGAATATTCAAATTTGTATCCCAAATATCAGAACAAATGTCAAATATTTTACAGCTGCCTACGGTTACGGGGAAAAATCAAAATTCAAAAGGTGCATACAGCTACGGTTATGTCTAAAACGCTTTGGTGCGGCATCTCCAATCGTTTACAGTGATGCCCATATCTTTGATCAGAACAGCTGATTGCTTTGGTTACGGTGTTTTAAGATATGTTACCACTAAATGCAGCTTTGGTGCGTTAGACGTCATTCGCGTTGAGAGAAAGTGTTGGAGGAAAAAGAAGAACACAAACGTAAAATAGGGACTGTCTATCAATAAAGTTTCATTTCGAAAGCTATATCTTCTAACTGAAAAGTAATGTTTAATACAATTTTGAAATAGTTGCCAAATAAATATATTAAGCGTCTATTTGCATAAATTTTGAAAATTTAAGAGTTGAATCCGCTTTATCCTTCAGTATGGATTAATTTTTTTATCATTCTGATCTAAAATACCGACGACTGTGCAAAATTTAGAAGTAACTTCTTCAGCAGCAGTAATCAAGAAACTACTCATATATGTAATATTGTCTATAGAAGTGCATATGTAAATATTTAAAATGAAATCTTAAAATGAGAAAAAATTAGCGCTTTAATGTTGTAAAAACCTCTACGGGAAGCAACGAAGCACTGCATCAAAATTGTACCTCTTAACCCACCGTTGGACATCTTTTTTAAAACCTTCGATTGGGCACCCGTGTCTGGCAAGACAATATGAGAATATGTGGCAAATGCGCCACATTTAAATTCATTTTTAAATATCGCACGTACATACAGGGTGGGCCATATAGCGTTTGCTTTTTGAACCACCTATTTTTTTGAGAATGGTAACACAAATGACATGCCAAATGTGTTCATAATTTACTTAAAGGTTTGACATTTACGAAATGAGACGCTATACGCTTGAACAAAATTGGGAAATATTGAAAACCTATTTCCAAAGTGGTGAGTCTTCTTCTTCTTCCGCGGTTACAGTAAATGGCGAGCGTTAACGTGACATGCTGAACGAGTTTTTGTTTCCAAAAATTGAAGAGGATGATACGGACGACATTTGGTTTCAACAGGACGGTGCAACTTGTCACACTGCCAAAGTTACATTCGAACTTTTGGCTACCGTTTTTGAAAACCGAATAATCAGCCGAAATTCCGATATCAATTGGTCGCCTCGGAGCTGTGATTTAAGCCCGTTGAACTATTTTTTGTAGGGAGCCGTTAAGGACAAATGCTATGCGAACCATCCAGAGGCTGGAAATCGAAGTTGCCATTCATGAAATTGGAGCCCAAACAATCGAAAATGTGCTTAAAAATTGGTTTGATCGAATGACCTACTGTAAAGCCAGTCGTGGCGGTCATTTGAACGATATTATTTTTCATTCATAAATGACAATGTTCAATCTTTTTTCAAAATTTTTTTAAAATGTTGATTAATTTTTTTTTCCGATTCAAAAAGCAAATTTTACATGGCCCACCCTATATATTTAATATCTTTCTTTTCCAGTAGTTTTGGCATGCATTGAGCCACCTACAGAATCCAAATAATCTCTGAAAATAGTTTGGTTTGTGAAAGAAATGATTGCATTGTTTTGTTCTTTATTTTGACTAATTTCGAATAAAGTTGATTGCAGTGAAATTTATGGTGAATTATGAAATAATATTTATTTAAGGATTTGGTGGACGCAAGCAAAACACGTACGAGTATAACAGATTTTTGAGTGCTAAATCGAGTTTTTCGATCGAAGCTTTCCGCCTTCTTGTAGACAAAGACGAAAATCTCTCTTCGCTGATCGGCTCTGATCTGATCAGTTGGTTCACTTCTACTAAAACTACTATCCCAAGAGATAATAATTGATTTGTTGAAAAATGAATCCATCGCTAAGCGAGTAGTGGATAGAGAAATAATGGCTAGATTATTCATACGATTTTCGATGTTTGGAATGACCAATGTGTTCGATTAAGTCGTAAAAAAATTTCGGCTCACATCACTTTTTCTGAACCCATCAACTTCCTTGCAAATACAAAGAGTTGCCAATGCCATGACATCCAACTTGTAGCAAAAGAAGCCAAATGTCTATCAATTTGTTGGCCGTTTTGATGTGAAATGTGTGACCATTTGATTCATACAATCGATGCCAGCTTTGTGTGCATTATAATAAATAATGACGGATACTTCGCCTTCAAATTAACCACTCTATTCTTTTTTGGTACAAAGCTGCTGATTGTAACAAGGCTTTCGCGAAAACCAAACAATAACGAAAGCACTGGGCGAGAATTGTTCATTTTCATTTCTGGTGGAATGCAGCGTTTGTTGGATCGTCAAACTAATGCAATGTTTTTCATTTGAAAGAAAGTTGCAGGACTGCTAAAACACTCAGGGTAAAAAGCCTATTGTATTCAAATCACTGAATAGTAAAAGGGTAGATAATCAAGGAGGAAAGGAGAGAAGTCATAGAAAGAAGGAGATAGAATAGAACAGAGACAAAGCCAGGGATAGAAAATGTTCCAAATTCTTTATCTTCTTCTTTATTTGCTATTTTTAATTGAATGTAAGCGATTATAAATTGTTTCTTTTAATTTAAATTTTGAACTATATTTGAAAAAAATTAGGGATCTCAAGCTGATTCCAAGAGGATACCCACACGTTGTATACCGATGGACTGCCTTATGTTCCTCAACGAAGAAAACTGCTTGCGCCCGATAGCTCTTCTTCCTTCAGTCTTTCCCTGCAATATGAGTTGCAAAAGTTCATATTTCGGGTTTCGTAGAATGTGCCCCAAATATGAAGTTTTTCGTCGTTTGATGCATTTGATTAGTTGTCTGTCGCCGTAAACTATTCGCAGGACTTCTTCATTACATACGTGGTCGGCCCATAGTATCTTGAGCAATCTCTGGAGAAGCCACATTTCGAATGCTTCCAGTCTATTCATGTCGGAGAGTTTAGCGGTCCATATTTCCATGCCATATAGCAAAACTGACCAGACTTTACTATATTTAAGAAAAGCGGATCATGCCATTTCGATCAGCATCCCAATTTTCGTTGAGAAGGCAGCCAAAGTATCTAAGTTTATTTACTCTTTCTTCAGGAGCATTGTTAATTGTTAAATAAGTCTTGTTGTAGGTGTTTCTTCTACTAGGAACCCTGTATTTAGTTTTGCTGATGTTGATTTTGAGTTTTTGAAGGCCAGCCAAGCTACTATGTGATGTAGAGTTGTATCGCCGTGAATATTACTCATTCTCATGGCATCGGAACCCAAAATTTTTAACCTCGGACTAGCAAACACAGGACTCTCGCGGATGCTCAGTGCTATCCGCCTTCTCCAAGCAAGCCAAGGAGATCGGATTCTCAATGGTTCCAATGGTGGTCATATGCTGACTCCATGAGCTGTTTCCTGTAATAATTCCGGCCATCAACCGAACGTCTTTCCTTCCAAGTTTTAAAAAAGTTGAAGTTAGACAAGAACACAATTCAAGATTCCTGCAGCACTGATTCCGATTATTGGCTTTGTGGGTTAAACGCTTATACGCAGTTGGCCAATTCATCGGCAATTTCATTTCCTTCTCAACATCCTTACTATAAAGGCAAATCATTCCAGTTCACCATTCACTGGAGTAGCGAAGGTAGTGAGGAGTATTTTTGGCAAGAAGACTTTGAGGGTCGATCTTTACTCAAATTTGATGTGCTTTCTATAATGTTCCACCAAAGACACTCATTAAATTATTGGATATCTGAGGATCGAAAACCGATTTAATTTTATATAGTTCTTAATCTCTTTAAGCAATATCAATTATTATTATTAAATATCAATCATGATTTTGATGCAAATATAATTTATACCCTGCCATTGAAGATGTCTGAAAATTAGCGGTGCGTCGCTCTACAGTTTGTTTCTCTTAGTTTTTTTTTGCTACGCCTCCTCCACTACTTTTGCCAAAGTAACAAGACCCCAATATATTTCTGCTGCAAAAGAAAAGCTACTATTTGAGGTGTACCTGTATTATTAGTTTAAAATCACTTTCCTGGATCATTAATGCCTGCTGGGTAACAACCATATTATTAACGCTTGTTGGTTATGCAACAGAAGTTTTTTGCCTTGTTGACAAGCAGAGCGATTTTTTTTCCAAGTTTGAATACATTTGTGTGCTTACACTTTTATTGTTGTTGTCACAAAAATACTTCACATGCATTTCAGTCTTACAGCAGCCAACAAGCAAGTGCAATATTCAGCACCAAATGCAATATGCATTATTTCGTAGTTGCTACTTGCAGCAAGCCCTCATCCAGCAAGCACATTCCTGCCACTTCGTTTTTCTTTTTTGGTTTTTGAAGTCATCACACGTTTCACCGCACATGTTAATAATCCGGCACTTGTCAAAACTGCCTCTGAAGCAAACAACCAAGCAAATAACCAGCCGACCAACGAACTTGCCACAAAGCTTATAAAGCAGCATAACAGCCAACAAGCAAGCATCAGCCGACCAAAGGAGCGAGCAAAAAGTCCAACCGAAAGCCTACAAACGGAGCCTGTTCTTCACAGCCTGCTCTTCTTTGCGTGAGCGCCAAACTCCAGGCAACCTAACAATTGCGCGACTGCTACTCTTTGCTGTCTCGTTGACTTTACTCGTTCCTTAATATTACGTATGATATGTTGTGGGTTTTTGGTTGCGTTTTGTTGGCTTTTATTTTTCGTACTTTTTCTGCTTTTGTTTATTTTGTTTTACTTTTTTGACGGCTGCTTGCATCCGAGACCTATGTAAATAAATGTTGCAATGTAAGTTGAGTCAAGCGAATTATGCACTCAGTTGCAAAATGTCTGACTACAAGCGCAATTGTAGCACACACACTCACATTTTAGTACGCATGCAATGGTGCACGAGTATGCAACACGAGATTCAATGTGGTTTCGCATGAATGTGTATGTGTAGGCACACTTACACTCTCGTTTCGTCGAGCAGAAAGATATGCAACAACAATTAAAACTGAATGCAAAGCAGTGTAATGACTTTTATGCTCTAAACCGCCTTGAGGTAGGCAACAATTTTATACATTTTTGCAGTTTTAGCGTTGAATCTTTTTTCAGCCTTTTGTGGATATACGAGGTTCTTAGTTCAGAAAGATTTTATTTAGTTATTGTAAGTTGATGCCAGCTAATTGCATAGGTGCTTTAAGATGATGTAGTGTTCGACAGACAATAATTATATAATTATAATTATAGTACATTAGGGCTATTTTTGGCTCAGCAATAACAAAGCTTAAAGCTAACAGCTAAGCATCTATGGTAAAAGGTAAAGCTTATTACGTATTATAATCAGAGAGCATCAGTCTTCCTCATCGGTTTGTCTAAATTTTCGTGCATGTATGTTAGGGTGGTCCAAATTTGTTTCTCATTTTTCGCGAAAATTTGTAATCTGCATCTTTTAGTATTAACGCTTTCAAATTTCAGTACGCTATGTACAGCCTAGCCGAACGGCCGCCGTAGCCGAATGGGTTGGTGCGTGATTACCATTCGGAATTCACAGAGAGGTCGTTGGTTCGAATCTCGGTGAAAGCAAAATTAATAAAAACATTTTTCTAATAGCGGTCGCCCCTCGGCAGACAATGGCAAACCTCCGAGTGTATTTCTGCCATGAAAAAGCTCCTCATAAAAATATCTGCCGTTCGGAGTCGGCTTGAGACTGTAGGTCCCTCCATTTGTGGAACGACATCAAGCGCACACCACAAATAGGAGGAGGAGCTCGGCCAAACACCTAACAGAAGTGTAGGCGCCAATTATTTATTTATTTTATTATGTACAGCCTAAGTGGGTGCACAATTTTAGCGAATTTTAGTGAAACACTTGCATATGTTCACACACAACGTGCAAACAGTGCATCAGGTAGTCCCTCCTCACCGTCAGTCACGCGTGAGTTACTGTCAAGCGATCCTCAATATTGACAACGAAGAGGACGATTTTGTGCCTAAGCCATCATGAGCGACGAGGCGCTCCGTTCGTTTCCACGACAGTCGCTTCTACGTTACCGAAACGACTCGGATTTATATCCGGCCAAGGACTGTCACTCCAATAGCATTCCCCGTATGTAAATATGGGGAATGTTTATGCTGCTACAACAACAAAAAGGCGCATTTTCACTTATGGGGGTTCGTCAATAAGCAAAATCTTCGTTTTTGGGCAGTAAAATTCCGTGTGTGATGCCCGAAGAGCCTTTAGATCTTCTCAACGCCACTGTGTGGGGCGGCGTTTACTCGAGAGGAGTGATTGGGCCATATTTCCTGGTCACATAAGATCTCCCGATTCAATCATACTCGGCTGCTTTTTTTTTTTTTTTTGAGCTACTAAGTCGTGGGATTATGCCAATAAGCCTCAGAAAATGTCAGCCCTTAAGGGAATATCCGATAGGAATGCGAGCAGTTATCACCGGAACTTTTGCAGAAACTCAAGGAAAATGCGATAAAATGGACACAAATGTGTACCAATACTGGCGGCAGCCACACGGTGGATATCATCTTTCGCACTTAACAGAAATAATTGCAAAGGCCCAAATAAAGACTTCCATCACACAAAACGTTTTTTATTTTTTTTGTTAGTAAAAAAGTCATTCAAAAACAAAATTCGATGATTAGCTTTGCGCCAGCTTGGATGAAACTGGCATTATGGAAATAAATGGAAATTAGTCAAGAGTACTATTGATTATAAATAATAATAGATTGTGGTATTAAACAGAGAGAAAAAAATTTAGCAGTTTTCGCAATAAGAAGAATTCACAAATGAAATTTAAATATAACCGCAAATTATTCAGCGGATATTGGCTTCATTGTTGGAAATAATATAGAGTTTTTTAGACTGAAACAAATATTCCAAATACTATGTGAGAAATTTTCCTGCTTGGATGCCTAGACCTTGAAACACTGCTAAGCGTAACAAATTACCAACTTTTTATCCGGTCCCTTTACTATATTACGTAGATTTTACGTCTGCACCTTTACTTATACAAAAAGTAGTAGAACTTCGGAACATATCGTATAGAAAAATTTCTGACACATCATAAAAATTAGTTGCTTTTAAAAAAATATAAATCAATAGCTGTAGAGGCACAAAAAAGTGGGGCATTCGTTCTCAGCAGAGCTAGATTAACTTTCTGATACTTATTCCTTTGAATTTAATTAAAATTGCAGAATGCAGAGAAATTTATATAAGCCAAAGAGAAAATCCACTTCAGTTGAGAAGAAACTGATAAACTGACAACTTCGAGGAGGATAAACAAATTATACTTCAAGTAGTGGAACATAACCGAAACATACCAGTTCTAGGTTGAGAAGACACATAAATATACTTATTTCGTTTTAAGCCCGATTTGGATTTTATAACTTGTTAGGTATTTATATACCATTTTTGAGTAAATACTATATTTTACTTTTCATAATATTTTAATATTATTACTTAATCACCCCGGCTTCGCATTGTTTAGCGGCTTTCCTTAAAACTTTCCAATGTCTATGAGAGATTACCTGTCGAACGCAAGATTTGCAGAAACTTGCAAGTCTCAGTAGCAGCTGGTTGCTAGTGTTTCATGTAGAATTTCTTGCGCATTTTTATCGCAGCTAAATTAACGACTTCATGTTTCTCCGACCATGAATGCGCATTTTTTTGGTGGGCGCCTCATTAAATTAATGCAATGAACTGAATTATATGATTATAAATATCATTAGATACACCGATGATACCACGGCTTCTTCCTTTGTAGAAAACCTCTTGACTCCAAATGGTATTCCCGAAGTCTCATTATCCTACTTGTCTATTTCTGTTAGATTTGAGTAGCAATATGTAAATTTGCAAAACATTAAAGTTATTGTTTCATTGAGGCTTTTTTTTTTTGGTAGCCAGTTTCATTAACCCACTTGTTCTCCATGGGGATTAAAACAAATTATCTTATAAGGGGTTTCCAACAAGAGGTGTTATTTTGATATTCGAAGAAAAATGCTACTTCTTAATATAAATGATCGGATGTTTATTTCATTATAAAGATGAAGGTATGCCGTTAATAGTGGAAAATATAATCAGGCAAATTGCCACCATGACCACGCTTACGGGACAATATCCTTTTCATGAAATTTTCCATAACCGAATTGCAAAGTGGCTGCCCTATGTCCTCAATAGATTCACGAATTCCATCTTTGAGGTTTTGAATTGACTCTGCGCTATTAGCGTTGATCTTCTCTTTCACGTGGCCCCAAAGAAAAAAGTCACAAGGTGTTAAATCACTTGATCTCGGCAGCCAATTGTGATCACCTCTTCGAGAGAAAACACGGTTCGGAAACTTTTCCCGTAAAAGATCAATGGTTTCGTTGCTTGTGTGGCACGTAGCGCCGTCTTATTGAAAATAAATGTTTTCCGGATTAATACCATCCAATTCCGGCCATAAAAAATCATTAATCATCTCTCAATAGCGATAGATAACACCTGTTATTGGAAAACCCTTTATATAATACATATTTAAAAATGGATTATTGAAGTGAAAAACAAATTATTTTGTTTATCATTAATTTGATGCGATATTGTCTTCTTAATATAAATGAAAACTAGATTATACGTTCTTGTTTATTTTCCGCTACCGCTTCAAGCCAAAAATACAAATGCCCAGATATCCTGAAATAAATAATTTCCAGGTGTGTGCACATACATACAATATTTAAATGTGTAGCCATGAACTTGCCGCATATTTGTATGTTACTTCCGTTGGCACCTTAATTTCATTATATCTCATACAACCCCAAAGGAAGTGGCTTGGAAAATAAGGTGACGAGCTGGAAGAATAAACATCTAAATGAAAAATGAATGAGCATTTAGCGCAACGCAATTAAAAATATAAAATTTGCTTTCCTGCCAGCACAATACTGATACTGAACTGTAAATCTAAATTCAACACCGGAAAATGTAAATATGAAGTAAAACGAACTCAAGGCATTTCCAAACCAGAAGCAAGGTGGTGGTGGCATTTTTAATTAAACAGCGGGAATAGGCAAATATGTACGTGGAAACGCCATATTTGAAGGCAACCCAAAAGAAAGATTTATGAACCCAAACATGCACAATCTCTACTTCTATAATTATTTACATAATATGTACGTGAGCGTACGAATTGCACTACAAAACCACAAAGCCTTTAATTAAGTAGGAGAAGGAGGTTACGAGCTTAAGTGTGCGTAAACATGTGCTTGGCTTTGGGATCATGTGGGTCTCTTGAGAAAAAAACATACGTAGCGCTTATGAATAAACATGGACACAACCATATAGATATTACTAACTATCCATATCTACATATCTACATATACACTTCCTGCCGTTTTAATTAGTTTCTAAAGCTAATCAAATATTTTACTTGAGGTCGCTTCTCAACCCACAACTTTTCGACTAATATCCTTTATGAATTTGATTGCATACAAATATTTCATAGCTAAAGACATCTGAAGGTGTGCGCATGTGTATGTTGAGTTAATTTCCTTAGGCTCGGCAGCCTTTTGAGCCAAAACCACAGCCACATTCGCTACTTACGCTTCGAGTCTCCATATGCCAACATGTGTGTGCTTAAATATATGTAGGTATAAGTATGTAGGTAAATATGTACGAGTATATGTGCGGTTTCTTCAGTAAAACCAAGTCTGATCTTTTTGCCGTCTTTTTGCTGCTTAATTCTTCCTATGCCACAGCATTGGGGCACTGATTTTCTACTTCGCTACACGCACACAGCAGCGCCGAGTTCTAAAGTTTTCTACTTATGATATCGCGTTTATATCCTTAATGAAATCCTTCTTTACGTGTATGGAGTATGGTAAATTTAGCAACGAATTAATAGTTTTCACTTATGCAGTGGCATGTCCTCTATGTATGGCATGTCCTCTTGTATTGGAGTTTTAGCCTCCCATTGCCATAGATACGTATGTATGTATAGGCGACAGTCGTACTTATGCAAACAACTAACACATTATTGAACAAAAACAAAACATTTGTATTTGAAATTCAAATTTAATCAATTATATAATTATAAAATATTAATAAGCAAGCAAGAGAATAGCTCCGATAACAAAGCTCAGATTATCAGGTTTGTTCGGTTAGGTTAGGTTGAAGCTGTTGTCCTGTGGGACACACTCAGACTCATAGCCTATTGTGGTACCGCGTGGGGAGCTTGTCCCTATCTCTCCTAAAACCAGTGGGTGCTTTTAAAAAATTTTAGAATATCTCTGATTTCTGTAGAACTGAGATCTTCCAGCTCATTAAAAAATTGTTTACCTAGAATAATAAACCTGCATCTGGATAGAGCAGGACAGTGGCGCAGTAGGTGCGAGACTGTCTCTTCCTTGTAGACAACTTCTACGCCCATCCTTTGGGCGTGTCTACCTACCACCCTGCCCTCGAGCTTTAAGCCATCTGTGTTTACATGGATGGCCTCGCCCTGTCTTACATCATCCCGTTCCCACTCTTATCTTGAGGGTAGGAGGATCGTAAACGCTGTAATGGCAAGTATAGGCGAGAGTGCATAGTCCACCAGTCCGGGAAGCCCCAAAGTGCCAGCCAGGATTTTACCGTGACCATAATCCGTGTTTAACCACTTACTTAGAGTGTTCAGCCTTATTTCCGCACTGCGTGCATTATATATTGCCTGCAGATGTACCGGAAGGAAGTTTAATGCCGCATATAATGCTTTCGATGGTATGGTTGACATCGCGTCGGTTATCAGAACAGATGCTAGTCTTTGAACCTTGTCAAGTTTTTTGATGTTTTTCTCAAGGGCATTCCACAGTATTACAATACCATAGTAGAGAATTGGCCTGTCCACTGCTGTGTAGAGCCAATGTATCATTCTGGGTCCCAATCCCCATTTCTTCCCAATAAGCCTTCCACAGGAGTACAACGCGGTCATAGCTTTGCATGCTCTGTATGCGACTGTGAGCCCCCAATTTAGCTTACTATCTAGCACAAGTCCGAGATATTTTTCCCATTCTGTTCCTCTAAGTGGTTTGCCTCCTAGGAATATTTGTTGAAGAGTAGTATCAGATCCTTTTTTTCCTGTTAATCTGTTGAGAGATCTTTGTTGGAGATCACATAACATTGGAAGGTGTTTCCCTCATAATAGATAATTATAAGAAAATATCACTTTTCTGCTCTTTTCAAAATTCGAAAGTATTCTCAATGGAAACCAATTGGCATATTTAAAAACTTTTTCTTGTTTTCAAAACTTTTTTCATAGACACATTTGAGAATGACACAACTCAAGCTCAAGGATGTATTCACGACGCATTCACGTTGCATGGACAACCTTTTGAAGCTGTCAACAATTTGACCTACTTAGATAGCCGGGTGCGGTGTTCCATTTGGAATTCAAAGAGAACGTAGATTCGAATCTCGGTGAAACATCAAAATGAAAAAAAAGTTGTTTCTAATAGTGAGCGCCCCTCGGCAGGCAATGGCAAACCTTCGAGTGTATTTCTGCCGTGTAAAAGCTCCACATAAAAAATATCTGCCGTTCGGAGTCGGCTTGAAACTGTAGGTCTCCCCATTTGTGGAACAACATCAAGACGCCCGCCACAAATAAGACGAGGAGCTCGGCCAAACATCCAGAAAGGGTGTACGCGCCAATTATACACATAGAAAGCCAAATAATCCTTGACGGTGGCATTGCAGCTGTCATTGAATGCAAAATAATTTAAGCCAGATTCCCCTGTGCCTTACTCAAAACTATGTGGCATTCCAAACAGCTAACCACGAAACAAAGCTAAGGATTTTTAACTCCGACGTAATAATATAATGACTGTGAAATATAGTTTGTGGCCGTTGCAATAACAAAAAAGCTTCATACCTTCATAAATTGTTGCCTTTGAGTGACCCAGAGCATATGGTAGCCCGATAACTGAGCTCCTCACCCGATGTAGGCAAAAGCCAGTTGAAATTGTGATTCGCGAGTATAAATGGGAATGGATTGGTCCTACTTTGCAAAATTTTGCGACTGACATCAACAAGAATGTGCTTAAACTGGAATCCACAAGGCTCATGCCGTAGAGGTTGACCCAGAGGATCTGGGAGACGACGGCTGTACGTCGAATTCACGACGGCTTGGAACTCCATATGGCCGCAAATAAAGCTTAAACCCAGGAATCGTTTCCAATAGAATTAATTTTTACTATATAATTAATTTACTATATAAATTCAAATTTGAAACTTTATAAAAAAATTATAAAAATCGGGCAAATTTTCATCAACATTTTAAAAGTTTGGAGACGCAGTTTTATAGCCCATTTAGTATAATCAACTGTAAGCTCGAAATTCCTAAAAACTCCCACTCATTTTTGATATATATTTTTTTATGTTGTGGTCGCATCTGCACCTAGAGTAAACCACGCTCTGATGGTCCCCTACAGGATCCCACTGATAAGACCATTAAATATTTTTATATTCCTTTAACAAATTCAAGTGTAGAGGATAGCACCTCTGAATAGAAATTTCAAGATACCTTTTGGAACACGCATGACTTTAAAAACTAGAGGTGAGCGCCCTCCGCGGTTATCAACTATTTTCAAACATTAAAGAACTAGCTCGATGGTAAGAGATTTTCGTGAAATGAGATGTTAAATGGAAAACTAAGACTTGTTTTGTCAAGTTCACCAAATTTGGAAGGCCTATGGCACCATCGCGCTAAAAAAACTTCTGTTAAGAAGTAAAGTAAAATTTTCTCAAAAAATTATTTATTAATTAAGTCACTTATCAGCCAGCCCTCGTAGTAGCAAGTTATGATGGCATCGTTATTCACACCATAGGCGGCCACAAATTTCAATTGAGGTCAAATAACAGACTTTTTTCATACCCGTTGCTTTTATATGAGAGTTGATTAATTGTAACAGCAGATCACTTTTAAAGTGAACACCAAAATAGTAAAACTTTATGGAAAAATGCAATAATAGAAATGGAAAATAAGGGCAAAACAATTAAAACCACTTCTGAAATAATTAACGATCAATCTTTCACGGCAATTTCAAGTAAATATGCAAAAGTAAAGCAGCTTCCAATGCAAAAAGTTTAGAAAAATAAAAACAAAGCAAACAGGCATAACAAAAAAAAAACATTTCTTCACAGCAAACAGTGGCTCAATGGCTGTTTGAAATAATTGAAAAAGAAAATATTTTTAAATAAGTAAACTCAAAACAACAACCACCTAAATCAGTTTCAATCAATTACTGCCGTCACACGAATGACGAAAATAACATCATAAAATAATAATGAAAATTTCATGCTTTGAAATGCGACTCATAAATGTCAACCGGTGGTAGTAGTGGTCAGTAATCCAGAAATCAAATATCCATACAGTGGCTCAGATTGTCACATGAAATTGGATTTCTGTTTTGTTTATTTATTTAATTTTTTATTGCTGACGAGTATTTTAAAACGTTTTTTTATATTGTTTTACCATTTACGCGTTATTTTCATTTACCACACCACGAGTAAACCTTCTCCGGTGTATGTATTTTGATCAACTGTCAATTTACCAGTGGCCTTATACGGCCACTCACCTCCGCCTTAGATCAGTAAATCTCATTCGAAAACAATCAATTTTTATTTGATTACTTTCATCCGTATATTTATTTGCTTTTTTTTACTATTTTATTCTTTCTTCTCTGACAATATTTTGTAGCCGCAAGCCGCAAATAAATCCGTTACACCGAAGTGCTTTCAAAGCAAACAACATTGTCATTGTTGAAATCGTGTCGAGTGTCATTTAATACAGTTTTCATACTTATTTATTTCTTACATTTCACTTGCTGCATGCGAATCGCCTTTGAGGCATATTCACACGCACACATACATATGGTATGCTTCTTATCTATTGACTGGTAGCCATGACTGTGTGATTTGGGTATTTAGTTTGGGCGTGTGCGTGAGAATGCTATTTTGAGCTGGACTGTTGCCACTCACATTTCACATTTTAGCAAAAATCAATACCTTGGTTTACTTCTGTAGTTCCTCGCATATTTTATTTACTACTGTATTAAATTTTGCAGTGTCAGGTAGTGCCTATAAGTTATCAATGAGTTGAATTGTCATGCTGCACAGTGGGCAGCTCACAAATTACAAGGCAAAGTAAGCAACAAGGCTTCCCTTTTGTAATTCGTATTTCCAATAAGACTGTGTCTTAGCCTATTTTTGAACTTTTGTTCAGCTTTTTGAAACAAAAAACTAACTGCTATTAAAATTTGCTATAGCAATTTTGGTAAAACCTATTGATTTCATTGAAAATTGGTTACGCAGCTAATCAAGTATCTAAAGGTCATCTCTTGCTTTATGAGCACACCCCTTGTCGTCGTTTCTATACAAAATCCCTTGTACAAGTAGCATTGAGAAATAATGATACTTGTAATGATTCGTATACCAATGAGTTTAAGCTGAATGAGGGTTACACTATTTCACTTCGACCAACGATATACTCGTAGATAGCTATGATAATAAAGATATGGGCTTTTCCCTTGTGCTCTCTACTCTTCACAATAACTCATTCAGATCCAGTTCTTAAAAAATCCTAAAATAGTACAGGGCTGAGCTCAGCATATGTGCCTCTTTTGCGGCCGAGATGCCTACCCTCTTCCCGATATGGCATCGCATTTGAAAGTGTGATAATGGCTCTTTAGACAAGGCCCAGACTCATCAATCAGGTGTCATTAGGCCATACACCAATCCTGGGCGGATGGGAGCATTCTCAGCTTAACATTAAGAGGTTTATGGGATGTCTAAATCTTTTAGAATTGTACTCTCTCAGTCATGGACAAATGGTATACTCAATCATATTTCTGACTGATGAGTTTGTGGATTTTTTCATAGAAAACCAATTGGTAGGTAATGAAACTTACGGCAGTCCATGCACTTGCGAAACAAGATTAAGACTCACACCACCAATCGGAGGAGCAGCCTTGTGGAATGTCCAACAAAGTGTGTAGGTGCCAAAATGTTCGAAGCTCCGGACATGATACCAAATTAAAAAAAAAAATTATTTCTAATAACGGTAGTCCCTCGGCAAGCAATGGCAAACCTTAGCGTGTATTTCTGCTATGAAAAAAGGTCTTAAAAAATCTATCCCAGCTGTTGGGTGTTGGACTAAATTGCAGTGTACTCTCTCCTAACGAACACTTCTCTTAAGCGGATACTTTTTCAGTACTTACCACAAATCCTTAAAAACTATTTTAAAATTATTTCTCTTGTAGGGGGCAACCCTTCCATAACACCTTCACCCTCTTATTACATAGGTATAATATTAATAACTCTTTTTACACTTTTCTCATAAGCGGACAAATTTTGCAATTTCTTAGGTGCCCTCTAAGAGAAAGTACATTTTATTTTTGTAGGGGATAAATTACATTAGTGTAGGGGCCAAATTATTATTATAATTCTTAATAATGACAGTTTTGTTTCTTAATCACGAAATACCGCCGCCATTTATTCAAAACTAGACTCGCATAATTTTTGCTACCACTAATTAGTACAGGTGTGGTGAAAAGAATTCAGAAGGTGTGACCAATACTAGACTATTAACTGGCTCTCAGCGATTTTGAAGGAATCAGCTGATTGGCTGATGTAACCGTGGTCATGAAAGCAGTGTGTATGAAAAAAATTAGACTGTGCTGGTGATATACGAAAAAATCAACACAGCCATTGACATCGTTGCCGTCTGAACAACGACTGATTGGACGAGTATGGGGATACGTGTGAATGAGGATTCTGCTGTCGAATCCCCCGATGACGTGCAAAATGTGGTTAATCGCAAAATTTCGTTTTTTACCATAACTGGAAGCCAAACCTGGTAATCCATTATCCTAGGCGGACAAGCTCCTAGCATACCGCTAAGTTAAACTAATCATTTACTTCCTATCAATGAAATAAGTAGAGGAAATTCGAACTAGTTAGACTGTCAACAAATAACTCGGTTAGTTTAATACTTTCACCTTTAACTGCAGCATTCTATTATAGCTTTCTAATATTTCTTCGTTTGTACAAAGTTAAATTCTAATATATGGTATTTTGTGATGAACTAATTTTCAAAACCTAAACTTAAGGAACACAAACAACTCTTTGCTCTCTTATTTGCCCATTCACATCACATCTCACACAACTCTCTTTCTCTTATTTGTAGAACTGAAAATTGAAATTACCGAAGTGTTAAGTGCTTGGCTTTGTGAATGCGCCGGCTAAACCACATTGCATGCCAGCATTTGCACACAAATAAAAGCCACAAAGAATTTTTAGTTCATTTTTATTCCATTCAACCACATTTCTGCGCAAGAAGCAATAGCAAAAATTGCATAGAGAAAACTATGTGCTATTTGAAAATGCGGAGAGTAAATAAACGAAATTGGGTTATGCGAATAGTGCAAGCTAGTTAAGTGAATGGCTCAAAGTATCAGGAAACCTACAGCTATATAATGAATTTTGAAAGGCATTGAAACTGCATTTGTGCATATGTTTGAATGCACTGACAAAAAAGTAATAAACGTTGTTTTGCACAGAGTAAACAGTAACAGAATTATAATTATCTTGATGCGAACGGGTCCAAAAAATTTCCTGCAAATTCCGCAAATTCTAGGCAATGGAATACGGATTGGCCTACCAGAACGAAATCGTTGGAATAGTACCGTTATATGTGCAATATCTTCTTCTTCTACATTTTTATTTGCATTTTCACATCTGTCTCATGCACCAAAGTACCACGAGTACAAAACAAAGTACTTCTTATCATCAAACAAACAGTCGGCACACTCACGTATCGGCACTGTTGATCGTTAGGAACTAGCATTAACATCGATAACAATGGCAACCTCGAAATCCAAAGTAGAATCTCTCTTGCCAACAAGTACTACTTAAGACTAAATAGGCAACTGAGCAGCAAAGTCCTCTCCCGACGAAGAAAACTAACACTCTACAAGGCTCTCATCATGACCGTCCTAACGTACGGCGCAGAAGCTTGGGCAATGACAACATCCGATGAGTCGTCCCTTGCAATGTTTGAGAAAAATATTGTGTGGAAGATTTTTGGACAGTTGCACCTTGGTGATGGCGAGTATTGTGGAGCAATGAGCCGTGTAAGCTTTAAGAAGGACATAGACATTGCAGCGAATCAAGATCCAGCGACTACGTTGGCTGGGTCATACCCTCCAAATGGATGCAAACGCTCCGACCGGGAAATTATCCGATGCGGTAACAACTGGTAGTAGCAGAGGAAAAGGAAAGCGTTCTCTTGGAAAAATTGGGTGGAGAAGAACTTGACTTCAATTGTTGTTTCACACTGTCGCCGATTAGCCCAAGAAAGAAACGACTGGGGTCACTTTGTTAAACTCGGCCAAAATCGCTTAAGCGGTTATAGCGGCAATCTAGAAGAAAAAGAATATCGCTCAATATCAAATGGAAAAATTAAGAAAAATTTTGGTTTCTTCTTTAAGAATATTCCATTTGAAACTGGACTAATACTGAATGAATAGTTTTTTAGAGATTTGTTTTTTCAATATAAACACATTCCTATCATTTCAGTTAAATTTTACGATACGAAACGAATTTCTGAACGAGTAATGAAACTCGTTCATTCGATATTTTTATATTTTAATCGGTTAAAAAGTACACGAATGATTTAGATATAAACGACGAGAGTTACGAAGAATTCTTAGAGGTGTAAGAAGTTTAAGCTTTGAAGCAGACCTGAGCAATCAATGTCACCCTTAATGGCACTAAAAATAAGCCAGAGAGCAAGTACCGATATTCTATTTCCTATAGACTTATTTTTCTTTATTTGCAAATTCTTAATACAGAATGTAAGCAATCGCTGTAATAAACTCATATTATTTCATCATGCATTTTCATATAAATACAGTATGTTCTGTCTTACCTGTCTGTCCAAGCGGCAGGAAATGAGCTGATTGGTCGTATATTGAGTAAAGTGTGTAGAAAAACTCCAAAAAAAAACAAAATACGAGTAAGTAAGCTGGCTGCTAGTTTTTGGAATAAAAAAACCAATAGAAAACAACAGTTACCTTGTAGGATCACATGGATAGACGGGAATCAAGTCTTGACTGTATGTCGAATTAAAATGAGATGAACGCACTTACCCAAACGTGGGTGTGGTATTTTTAACAAACTTCAGAATTTTTGCGGCATTTATAATAGAGATTTCGCGTTTTACTACCGTTATATAAGAGGTGGACGTGTCTATGGAAAAATTCTTTCCATTTTCAATAAATAAATTCTTGCTCGAGATAAATCGCGGACGGACGGACAGAGTGCCTGGCGGAAAGTTATGGTTAAATCAACTCCTCTCTTCATTGTGAGTATTTTGGTATACATATACCTATATCTATCTCGATTCCTCTATGTTTTTACATACAACTGTTATGTGAACAAAATTATAATACTCTTCTGATCAAATGCACAGCGGTCAATAATACAGGCAATGAAGTAAAAATAATACAATAAATCATTGACGCATATGAACTCTTATGTATGAATAAATGCGCGTATTTGTCGAATGCTTACAAACTGTCAAATAACTGACAAAAGTTGATTGCAAAGCTGTCAGAAAATAACAACAAATAACCCAGGTTGAGAAATGACAAAGGGAGAAAAGTGTCGTGACGAACATCAACAACCCTACCGCCAGTACCGCTGTCAACTGTCATTGTTAACTGTCAAACACGTACTCTGCGTCGTGCGGACGTATGTGAGCTCTCCTCCTACATTTGCTGCAGAGCATTTACTCAAAAGTTACATTGGTATGCAGCCGCGTGGTGAAATGTATGCTCATCAACTCGAGCAAAAAGTAGACCACCCAGGCGATGGGTCAGTTTTGTTGACCACACACTGCCGACCGCTGGACAGGTGTGCAACAACAATGCTGTATTTTTATACCAACCAAAAAAAAACAAAAAAGTAAAATAAACGCCTGTGTAAAAAAAAGATAAAATTCGAAACTGTCTCAAGTGTGCGCTGCCACCACTTGAAACACGTCACGAACAGCAGCGCTTGATTTATTTATATTTATTTATCTTCTTTTATTATTTTGAGTAGCAACTCACTCTCACCCATCTCATTTCAATTATTTTTGCTGTCAGTCAGTCGATTTTATTATTTCAACACTGCAATGTAGGCCCATATGCACATATGTATGTGTAGGTATTGGTTGTGGGTGTGCGTGTATGCGTGTGGTTTTGTTTACCTTGCACTCGATTATGACATTTACAAAATACAAAGTGGAAAAAAATGATCGTTTAAATTGAAAGTATTTTTAAATGCACTTTTGTATGTTTGTGTATTCAAGAGACTACATAGAAGAGCACTTCAAAATTGAATATTTATTTTCTGAGTAAACATTCGCTCGTCACGTCTGTCATTTCCCATTGTTTCTCTCAAGTTATTAGTTTCTTTTTAAATTTCGTTGAATGGCCACAATTTTAATCATATATATGCATACATATTATACATACGTATATAATCATTTTGAAATTGTGTGCTTTCAACACAGAGATAATTCCAATGAATTACCCACTTCATGTGCTACTTTAGATTTTTTGAAATTATTGATAAATGAATAAGTGAATCTAGAAAACATGAGTGTGTTAGAGCCGCGCGATAAATACCGTCGTATTGCAATCCTGCTACTTGCTTGATATTCTATTGCTGTTACTCAGCTGATAATCTGCTGCAACATTGAAGTTATTTCACGGCCGCCGAAGTCGAATGCGTTGGGGTGTGACTATCATTCGACAGTACCCGGGCATGAAACACCAAATGATAGAAACGTTTTTTTCTAATAGCGGTCGCTCCTCGGCAGGCAATGACATACCTTCGATTGTATTTCTGCCTCTTAAAAAATTATCTGCCATTCGGAGGCGAGGAAAAAACATCGAGGCGAACAGCACAAGTAGGAGGAGGAGCTCGGCCAAACACCCAACAAAGGATGCTAGCGCCAATTATTTATATATATATGAGCATAGGTGCATACGGACGGATTGAGGACATGCATATATGAGGGCTCTAAGTTCCCGAAGCCAATGTCTTCTTTTTGCTCTTTTTCAGTTACGACATGCGGGACTACAACTTAACTCAAGAAATGAAGAAACATACAGTTATCGTCGCTAATGTCCATATCACACCCATTTAGAAATCTCAGATTTTCTTAAGTGCGCCCGTTCATTCGCTCGTAAGGTTCACCGTGAATTGCTAGCCTCAGGCGGCGATGCGAAGTCCTTTATAAAACGCAAAAAACACGAGGAACGTTCTGACACTTTCCAATTTGCAGAGTTTATTCAACAAGTGCAAGCTATCATTGACGAGGGTCCTTCAAGTTCAGTGAGGGCACTTGCGAAGGAGCTTAATGTTTCTAAGGGTCTTATCCGTTGAGTTCTCCATGAAGATCTCCGATCAAAACGCCTTCTAAACAATATTAAACACCCTGAAGCGCCTGAAATTTTACAGTTTTTTTCTGACGAAAAACATGTTGACCAAGACTAACCGCTGAATTGACCAGAATTACAGAAGTGCCTGTTGTCATGCACATGAACTTTCCAGTCACAGCTTTGGTTTTAGGTGTTGTGAGCACAAACGACGTGTCTTACCCTACCATACCTCTTTACTCAAGCATTTTGAGTGCATTCTGATGCATATATCGCGGTCCTAGTGACTGTAATGAAACCCTGGATTAGTAGTGTACGCGGTGATAACCCACACATCTTTCAGCAAGACTGTGCCCTTCACACAAAGTGATGGCGACACCGTATTGGATGGTTGAATGACCACATAGCACCGAAGTTATGGTCGCCTAGCTCTCCAGACCTTAATCCCTTAGATTACTACGTATGGGGCGTATTTGAGCATGAAACCAATAAGCATCCTCATAACATCATTTCTTACCTGAAGGCTACAATTAACACCGTTGTGGTCAATATGAATAAGAAGCATTGAATTCAGGCATGCACTCGTACCCAATTTGGAGACGTTATTACAGCTAATAGAAATAGATATTTTTACCTACATTATTACATAATCGATTAGATAATACGTAAAATAGGTACAGAAACCAAAGAAAGCATTGCACACTTGGGTGTGATGTGTATGTATGTATGTATGTATGTCTGTACAGCATTTCAATTCCTACCAATCAACAATCAATCACCTCTTTTCACTACTACAGTTTTCTACTAACGTACAACTGAGCGCGCATTTTTCCTCCAATACATTTCCTAATTACTTTTCAAATTTGATACCTCACGCCTGCGCTTTCAACAGCTTATCACCAATCCACCACGATTTGCTTCCATATTTCATTCACTCTTTCGTTCTTGTCGTGACCTGTCTAGCGTTCAAGTGTTCGTGTTAATTTGTAATCATAATTCCTACCAAAAATATCAACAAACTAACCCACATTAGTAGTTTTGACATAAAGTGGTGCACAAATGACTTGCTTATTACAAAGCAACAAATCACACATTGCATGTGACACTGTTTGTGATGACAAAAAGCAATGTACGCACACAACTTGAACAGCAACGAAGAAAAACTGTCTTCAACAAGCAATACTACTTCGGCTCTATCGACAGTACACGAATTGCACGACGCTGCTCATATGCTTGCATGGCAATGGTAGAAAAACATTCTCATACAAGCCTTGCCGAAAGACATCAAGTACAATGTGTGAATTGGTGTCATATGTATGTATGTACGTAGTGTACCTTCGAGATGTATGAAAATTGCAAACATACACATTTCTTCGCTCCCCGCGCACTTTTGCGTATTAAGGGCAGAATATTAATAAATAACGGTAAATTTTCGATGAATAATTTTTAAAACTATTGAAGTTATGAAATAAGACAGCTTTTAGTAAATTTAAAAGCCAATAAAGTGCGCAGAAGAATATTTGCAGGCAAAGTGTAAGTTGTATTCAAATATTAATCAGAATTTAATTTTTATTCTACAAAACCATCATACCAAACATTAACTGCCTATTTGATTTTAAAATATCAGGAATTCATGTAAGTAAATAATCCACATTTGACACAATTCACTTGTTTGAATTGAATTGTTTTTCATTGCCTTTCAGTGTCATTGCTTTTCTTGCTATCTTGCCGAAATAAGTGTGTTGTGACAATGCTGAGAGAGAAACAAGTCATGCAAAAGCATGATTTGGTTTTCTCTCTAGCTGCTATTGCCTGTTACTGTTAGTTGAGAACAAAACACTGCATTGTTGTGTGAATTTAGCAAATGACTTGAAAGTACGTATATGTCGACTTGTGCACCACTTTATTTTGACAGCTAATTACGTGGGCTGACCGAGTCCAGAAGTCAAAGCGCGCAACTGTTTTTTGTAGTTGTCAAATTATTGGCGTCTTTTAACCCGCTTAATTCAGGGATTAATAAGCTTAAGTCAGCCAGCTTATGTTTGGTTTTCTTCTAGAGTTTAATATAATCAAGACAAGATTGTTGAAATGGTATGTCGAATTTATCTCATTCAGTGTTGGCGCAAGTTTTCTTGTAAGACACATAGAAAATGGAAATAAGAAGTAAAGTTGTCTAAAATCTAAGGAGTTTGATCATTGTTTTCCTTAATTTTATTCCCGGCCACCGCATGAATATGAGCACTTTTTTCAAGTCAAGTTTAACTTAATTTTTAAGCAGATACTCTGTAAATAGAAAATAAAACACCTATTTTTATTTCAAAAGCATGCCAAAAATCTTTATGCGATGCTTCAAAAAATTGGGTTAAAAAATTTTTACAGTAATGATATTCAATGCGGGCCTGTTTCTTTGGTACTTTGGTTAGTTGGCAGAAGAGCGTCGTAACCCTAACTTTAAAATTTCTTTTACATTTATTCAATAAAAGTAAAGATTTGGTTGAGGAAATTATTGATGAGTTTCATAACGATTTGCAGATTCTTATCAATTGATATTTTAACATCAGTGAATAGTAATCGCCTCCATCTCAGTTTGATCACTTAAGGGGGGACCCTCATTTATCGGGTCAAAAAAATCGATTTTTTGGAAATAATTTTAATCTATTCTACAACTATTTAAGAATATACTTTCAAAATTTCAAGTCGATATCTGTATTTTTGAAGGAGTGACAAAATTTTTAACAGGACGCGACGGGTGGCCTGATCGCCTGTATCCAAAACTTTAAACGCGTTTTTCTCGAAACATCATTTTTCGATTTTGTGTACACAATTGAGAACGCTGTATTGAACCAATCAGGCTTTACAATAGCTCATTTTAAAGATAATTAAATTGTTTTCAATGTGACATTAAGTGTTTTTTTTTAAAAAAAGATTTTCATATTTTTTTGTAATTTTAAAGTCAATTTTTATGCATGAAAAATCACTTTTAACATAAAACTGGGTAAAAAATATCAATTTCGACATTTTTTTTTAAATCAAAATGTCACATCGAAGGTATTATCCTAAAGTTTTAAAAAAAATTTGGTTTTTTTATTTCAGAAAAAAATTCAGAGCGCTAGAATGTACACAGATAGAATGAGGTGCCAAGGACGAGGTGTATATTTCCATACTTAAAATGTTTTTTTTCTTCTCCGAAAATTTTTATAGACAGTCAAGACATTTATTAAAGTACTTTATGAATTACAAAACGTTTGAAGTTATTTTACCTGAGAAAAAAATTCCCAAAAATGATGCATTTTTCGACCGTCTAAATGAGGGTCCCCCCTTAATGCCATTTATAACTAATGGTGAAGTCTTTACGAAATACAGTGGCGAATAATTTACAATCTTCAATCAATTAGCTGTAATTATTGCGTCAATATTTGGGATTAGTGATTATTTTTGCCTGAAAAAAACGAAATTTAAAAAAAAAACATAACATTTTGAAAAAAACATAATAGTACGGACCCTGACGTTTTGGATACCAATTATTCTTCGGAAAGTTTGCTGAAGCATTACTTTACAATGCGCTAACAATGACTATTTGAGTTGACCTCGCTGAGCTGTCACTATAAGCAATAAAATATGTATATCTTCCTGCTTCTGGAGCTATTCACATACTACATATATGTAAATGTAACTTCAAATATTTTATCGTCCATGAGCCGTCAAATCCAAAGTGTAATAAAAATATGTCAAAATACCAGTGGGTTTACACAACTATAACAAATCTGATGAGTCGAACGAAAGATGCTTAAAATATATAAAAAGATGATTTTTGCTCAGAAGAAATACTTTCAATGTAGAATGCAAAGTAATCCACAACTGACATAACAACAATGGCGCAATAGCGAAAATATGCAATCCCGAAAAACAACAAATCTACTGGATGAGTCAAGAAAAAAACGCAATAGCAAGTTGGAAAGGGAAGCCATAAATTTTCCATACACATCCATATATATGTATATATCTTACATATATACATATAAATATACCATACATATACTTGTATGTACTTACATATGCAGGCTACTAAAAACCTGTTTCTGCAAATCGACCGTAACTGTCATTATTACCACTCATTCGGTTAGTCCGCCAGTTGCACAGCCGTGCGGTAATTCCCTTAAAAAATCCAATCATCTTTATAATTTGCAAAACTGTCATGGTGCATGCAATAATCATTGTTGCTGCAAATGTGACTGCAGCGGCGATTCCAAACTGACGCAAACGTCAATTGGCCTCCTCAATGAACAACCAATAACAATAACCCAGCTCAAGTGTTTATGTCTTTTGCATTT
>JAYXIM010016023.1:0-28094 GCA_037575425.1 Anastrepha fraterculus
TATTTTATATCACAAAAACTTTTTGTAAAACCTAGTATGTACTTCTTCTGTATCACTACAACTCTCCAGTCCAGCAATCCATTGTTCGTCAAACTGCTGCAAGCTTTATTTTGTCAGTTCCTTCAGAACGCATGGCACGTTTTCTTTCACAACTTCAATGAATTAGAAACGTTTTCCATTTGGCGTAGATTTCGTCTTAGTAAACAGTTGTAGGTGATATATCGAAAGTTCGACGAAAAGTGTGAAATCGGAGAGTCTAACACTGGGATATCATACTTAGCTAGGAACCGCTTGTATTGAACTAATGGCTTGCTCTTATATAATTCCGATCATTCTTCTTTTATTCACTTACGGGGATCAGTGGGGATCGCAGTAAAGTTTCACAATGATCGAAAAAATGATGGTGTTTTGCTTTCTGTAATAATAACCGTTTTCTATTCGCCATGAATAGCCAGATGGAACAGCATAAGAAAAGAGCTGCCACTAATGAAATTTGCGTGGGAGCACTTAATGACTATTAGTAATGAACCTGGACTAATGTCAGAAAAGAGAGTTGGCGGGGCTGGAAAAGAGCTAAGTTATACCAGTTGTATAGTTTTATAAGCTATAACCAAACTAACTAGTGGCGAATCTTGCTCGATAGCTTCTTTGTTGCTTTGCGTATTATTATTCATCGAGCGAGCAAAACCCAGACGTAAGGAGCAGAGAAAGGGCGAATCGAAGATAGCATTGATTCCTACTTGCACCAGAGATGTAAAATTTTCCGTTTCTTTTCTCAACCTATTATACTCTGATCAGGCGAATGTGTAGCATTTTCTGTCCTTCGCAATGTGAAGGTAACCTTTGTTTATCTGTGTACTCAAGTTCGTCAAAATAGTTGAGCGAAAACTTGTTAAATTTGGAAAATTGTTACAAAAAGATTAAAGAAATTCGTGCTACTTCATTATGTTCAATATATCAGTATTTTACTAAATTAAATATATAATTTGTGGGAGTGTTGGATCGTTCTTGCTGTGTTCCGCTATGAGGCCTTGTACCATTACTTTTAAGTAAAACATGATTTTTTACTATTTTTAAAATCTTTGAAAAAATTGTCATTTTATTCAAATTTAAATTTAAGAATTATTATATTTTTAATATACATACAAACTATTTTTATATTATAATAAAACCAACATTTTTTTTAACTTTTCAACCAATTATAAACACTAATGTGGAATGTTCAAATATTTTTAAATTTTTAATTTAATACTTTTTAAATATTAATTATATTAAACAAAATACCTCTTTTATATTTTCAGGTATGCATTCACATTCACATTCCAATATTTATTTTGTTCAAGGCAGAGCAAAGGTTAGTCAAAACTTGTTCACCTTTAAAAATGATTTTATATTACATAGAACGCCAATACTTATGTACTTCTGTACAGTAAGAAATAAGATTAAAAATCTGAAAAAATATATAAGCAAGTCTAGCTACATTCCCCAGGGGCTAAAGTCTAGAAAAAAAAGAATCTCATAAAAGCTCTCTCAAAAAGCAGCTTATGTAGGAGTAATAGGTGCGCTTCGATAAACGCCTCCAGCGGCGCTGGAAGTGATCCTACATATTCCACCTATTGATATATACTTGTATGTTAAAGGGGTAGCGGTCAAATCTGCTTCCAGGATAAAAGCAGCAGGCAAGCTATAAGAAAACTCGCACGGTCATGCATCAGTTCTACTATCTGTGGATATCTGGCTCCCAAGATAGATCTGAACAAAGACTATATGATACGAACACCCGAGAGAAAGGATTGGTAGACCAGAATCAAATCAAATGGTAATGATCACCATATTTATACCGACGGCTCAAAGATGAACAATGGCACACACGGGACTGTACTCTGAACAATTATCCTTAAATTGCTCCTTTAGACTCCTAAACCGATGTAGCGTCTTCCCAGTTGAGATCTACGCTATCGACAAAATAGCAAAAACGATAAATATTATCATTTTTGTTGATAGTCCAGCAGCGACCTCATTGCGCATCAACTTAAGATGTGTTAAAGAATGTAGGAGATCCTTCTCACTTATCCAGCATCACAGCACAACACTTTGTTGGGTCCCAGGCCACTCTGGAGTGGAAGGAAATGCAAGAGTGGATGAGAGTGTAATAAAAAGCTCAGTTTGAGCCCATCTCAGCTTGACCCCAGCTTGACCTTCGACGAGTGGTAAAGGATGTAAGCATTCCTCTAAAGGAACTGTATACTGCAATTGATTTAGAGCGGAAACTAGAAGGTGGTATGTGACTACTAACTGCAAGATCACCAAAGCGCTCTGGCCAAAACTGAATCTTAAAAGGACAAAATGTCTGCTTGGATTCAAAAGATCAACCACCAGCGTCTTCATATAGAATGGGTGTATCTCACAATAACTTTTGCAGGAGCTGTGGAGATGAAAAAGAAATTGGGTCAGTACAACACCTCCTCTGTGAATGTCCTGCACTACAAACCAAATATCTTGGCGATTATTTCTACAAAGACTTGGGACATTTGCAAAATGTCTCTTTGGAGGGATTAGTTACCTTTTTAAAAGATCAAAATGGTTTAAGGAACTTGGTTTGGGGATGGAAATCAAATGCTGGTATCACAATTGGCTTTAGGGCCACCGAGTGTCTTATCTTAGACAAGCATTCTGGCTAATCTAACCTAAGGTCTAGTGGAAGCAATAGTATTCATGTAGAGAATCAAAACTGAATAAAGGTTACCTTTGTCTGCCGGACAAAACAATCATTTTACATAAATTTATTAAATCTGTTAAATCGCCGGAGAGTTTGAGGGTAAATAACCGAAGGAGGACAATAAAAAATATGTCTATGCTTCAGATAAACTTTTGGTAACTTAAAGAGCGACACAACCCTAAGAAAATATATATTCTAAAAATAATATTCAGCAGGTTTTTTAGTGGAAAGTTTTTTTTTTTAAGTTGCAATTCTTCATTTTGCCGCTATGCCTCGGAGCAGCTTGTAAAACTTGAGACATACCTTTTTAAAACCATTTTTTCAAAATCTCTCCCATTTACACCAGCTTAAATTTTTGTTTTTTACATAGAGTTGCTAATGATTTAACGACAATTAAATTGTTTATGAATATGGCCAACGACTTCCAACAGTAGCGCAGACAAAAGCCTCTCTTGCAGCCAGCTGAAACAAGTCTATGCAAAAAAAAAAATGGAAAGGTACAGCACTGTTAGTATTGCTGACTCATAGCGAAGAGCCAGCGGATCCTGTGAATGTGTGCAATGAGCAGATGTGAGAATAGCAACCAAACAACCAGTCTTACGAATTCGGTGTCACTGCTGTTACAGTCACTGAGTCACTCGACTCCCGCAAATACACACAAGTTGATAGCGGTCCAGAGAATTGCGACACTAACTAACGGAAATGCCAATAACGGACCACCAACAATGAAGCAATGAAATAAAAAAAGCCATAGCCCATTTAATGGCGCTTATCAGCATACAAAATCTTAATTACGCATAGTCGTACACACCAATCAATCAAATTTACCATGCACTGTAACTATTTAGCGTTGTGGCGGCCCAACCCACACATGCTTAACCACAAGCTCTCACATATCAAATAGCCCCAGCCCAAAAGTGGACAGACAATCAGCTTGTGATTAGAAATCATTAAAGTTGCCCTAAGAAATCAGTAATCTAGCTTAGACTCACAGTGCACCTAATCATTTCCGCAATTCTAAGGTCGTTCGAGCTGATGAATACAAGCACGGATAAGTCTGTCGACTCACCTTAACGTCTCAAATTGTCATGGCTCAAATTAAATGGCTGCCGGTGGTCGTGTGCGATACTTTCACTGTGATAACATTATTATCGTCAGCGCGCACAAAGGCACACCAATGTAGGTATATATGGAGATAGGTAGTTGGATACATCTCACATACAGTAAGCAAACATACAGTGTGAAGGCACCTCGCATTTAGCATCGGCAAATTGTCTGCATGACAAATGCTATCAATTTTTCTCCGGCTTTGTGGCATGATGACATATTTGTATTTCTTCAACGCTTCAGTGTTGACTTTAACTGTGTTCTTTCATTCAACCAGATGGCACTAATTAATACCGCACAGCACACACACATACGTTCGCATATGCATGACACAATCACGCCTAACACATAAATGCATACTCAGCCATGGAAGGAATTACCCGACCAGAAGCATGCCCATAGGAAATTCGGGAGGAGGTATCAGATATACTCATCAACATTTGATTGTTGAAGTTTTGAATATTTGCAGGTTTATGTTAAACCAAACTTCTCTGAGAGTGTTATATATTTGTTGCTCCTTGTTGGTTTTTTTTTCGTGTTAAGGTCTAAATGAACGGCGAAAATTCTTGTGAATACTGTCGCAAATAGTCGCTGAAGTGGAGGGAATAAAAATACTTTTCGTACAGACAACCACAACAAAACTGTGTAAAAACTCCACACCATCTTGTAGTGATCCTATTGTTTATGGCTCATTTCGGAAAACTAAGGAAACCAAAAGGGGTTTGAAGAATAGACCTTGCCGAGTATGAGTGATCTGATAGCCTTAAATTTTCGTCAGTTGTGCTGCTTTACTAAAACATGATGGGCGTTTACCTAAATGGGATAGAATAGAGCAAGAGTGGTTGAGATATAATTTAGAGATATCTGGACCAATATTGGCACCATTGTTTCCAATATACAATGCTAATGAAATCACTCAAAAATCGGTCCGAAAATGCAGAAAAATAAGTGCGCTCAAATGTCGGGTAATTTCCTGTAAAATAACTTTACGCATTTCGAGATATCCAGAGAGAAGCAGGCAAATTGTTAAAAAAAAGCTCTTAGTAAGTTAAAGAGTGATACAATTCTAAGAAAATAACTACTCTAAAAAAAAAAAAATTCCAAATACTTCCGTCTACAGTCTCGTCAGTTGTCATTTCAGAAAAATTGTCAACACACTGTCAAAAAGGCTTGTTTTTGTTCTTTCGAACTAAAAAAACAAATTCGAAATCGGATGGAAATTGGCGAAGTTAGGAGTGATTCTTCACATCAACCTACTGAAAAACGGTTTTATGACCATAAAATGAGATTTTGGGGGTGTATTGGAAATTTCTCCTATACCATTTTTTTAGTTTTTCTATAGCCACAAGTTGTGATAGATCTCCATAAAAGTATAATTAATTTTTTTTTTTTGTCACACAGTGTTATTCAGCAGGTCCAGCAGTGAAAAAACAATTGCTTTTGTTTTTCAAGGTTCAATTCTTCTTTTTGCCGCCACGCCATACAATGCCTTCATAAAAACAAAAATAGAAAACAGCAAATTTGTCTTAAACGAGTATGAGTGGTCGGAAACTGTGACTTTAGGCAGGCTTGATCTTCTGATGGACGTTTGGCAAAGTTCGGCGAGGCCCTTTCTCAGGCGTCCTTTCTTAGTTTCGAAAACTTACCTTGCCAATCTTTTCTTCTTTCAAAAACTTTCCACTATGGTATTCATCTCCCTAATGAGGTGCCTTTACCACCGCCACCTATCGTCATTTCAACAAGACAACGCGTCATTGCGCGAGTACAAGTAGTCGTGCTTCTTTGTTTGTGTATATGTGTTGCTGATAATGACTGTCAATATGTCATCAAGTCAGATAATTCACTATGATAAGCTCGTCGTAACTTGTGCCATCGTCTAAATTACTTGGGTTGGTCGCCTGACATGGCTTTGGCGTTTATATTCGTGCTGCCATACGCTGCCACACTTTCTGTCGAAGCCAAATGCCAGCCCAGACTTTTACGCCTTTACATCTCTTTGTCTTATTTTCTTTTGATTTAGCTGCCTCTCGTCGACCGCCTGGTTCAATGACTGCCATATAGATGTTTTATCAGATTGTCACCTTAAGCAGATACAATTCTACAACCGCAATCAGAAAAGCAAAAACAAAACAAAAAAAAAAAAAAATAAGCTAAAGAAAGAAGGTGCTAGCATTTGACGGCAGACACCATTCAGCAGCCGTCTTTTTACAAGAGTTTTCTTAACAGTTGTTAAGCACTGCATACGAGTACGGTTGGTATTAGTAGTAGGCTAGTCAGTTGGCTAAGAACCTTTGCTGTCTTATACACTTTCTTGTTTTGGCTCTGTGTTGGTTGGCCGTTATCGCCACTTTTGGGGCAACTGTGTCAGGTTTTTTGTTTACTGTTTGACTGTGCCTCTGACACTTAAACGGTTTTTCATTGGAAGTCATTAGGTGTGAGTTTTCGCTTGGGCATGTAGTTGTTCATTCACGTATATAGCTATACATATACATATGTGTGTGTAGATTGATTTGGGTGTGTTAAGAACAATAAGTCGCCACACTTATCCCAACAAACTCCACTTATACACATACATACATACATACATACATACATACATACATGTATAATAAATTGTAATTTACGAGCCATCTGTAACGGATGATTCTGATAGTCTCACCGCCTGCTTGATTAGGCTAACAGACAACTGAGATTTGTATATGCTTGTGTGCATGCAATGTGTGTATGTATGTATGTGTAGTGTTACCACGGCGTTTGTGCCGGGGACTTGTGCTGAGAGAGTGTCTAGATTTAAATGAAGCGATTAGGAGCTTATTCCATTTGGGGTAACAGGTTACATTCTTTAACGGTGGATTAGGTAATTGATAGAGATATAGAAAAGAGGCAAATCAAACGGTATGCTACCAGAGAAAAGGGGAAACAATTGTAGAATTCAAGAAAGTAATCGATTAGCTTGTTAAGAAGTTAATTGCTGGTTGAAAAAGTATAAGACTTTTGGTGGCGTTACTAATTTTACAGGGCGGAGTTCATGGAAAAAATATTTAAATTCTGTTTTTATTTTGTAATAAAAAACTAAGTTCTCGGTATAAAGAATTTCAAACACAATCGCCTATTTCCAAATTAACTGCTTGGACTATTTTATGTGAGACCATAAACAGCATTAATTTTAGAAAATGCAATGAATGCAATCATGAGACAAATACAGAAGAATTGCTCAAAAAAATAAATTCGTTTATTTTGGGAAAACCGTTGAGCTCTGCTCTTTTCTAATGTTTCTAACTTTTTTGCTAAGTCCTTTAGCTCCAAAGGAATGTGGAATAAATAATAATTAGAATTGGATAGCTACCATGCCCAGCTGTTATATAAGAGAAATTTTTGATTTCCAATGGGCGTATCCTTATCCTTCTCATTCTTATTCCCGCACATGTGTCTGCTAAAACAAAGAAAATCACACAGTTACACATTGCATCAGTGGCGACAGCAAGAGGAAGCGGGCAACCGTGGTAATAGCGCAGGCACACCAAATTTAGCGAAGTCCACAACCATCTGTGCGATCCTTCTGGCAGAAAAAAGTGAAACACAGATGGGGCTCCAAGCAGTAAGAAGGCGTTGCTCCTAAGCAACGACAGGTGGGCATTCCCACTATTTAGGACTGGTAGCGGCAGGCTAATCACCTACCCTGTCAGAAATCAAATAGATTAACGAAACCAACGCAAGACAA
Source organism: Anastrepha fraterculus (assembly GCA_037575425.1). Taxonomy (NCBI): domain Eukaryota; kingdom Metazoa; phylum Arthropoda; class Insecta; order Diptera; family Tephritidae; genus Anastrepha; species Anastrepha fraterculus. The sequence continues at coordinate 7,548 of JAYXIM010016023.1, forward strand.
GTCTTGTCGAGGCCCTATGTTCCCGAGAGGAGTGAACAAGGAAAAAAATATTTAGTGAGACCTTCTAAGATTGAGAGCACCAAGAGCTTATCCCACATAATAGCTCTAAGCGATGATTGATCAACGTCTTTCTAACAGTGGTTTCATGGACGAAGAAGGGAGTAATATCACTGGTTTTATACTAGAAAGTCTAATAACAGGCAATAATGACTAAGTTTTTAAATTTTCTGCTTTCCAGCGTTACTAACTATATTGGCTAAAATATGGAAAAAATTAGTTACTGGAACGACAAGTAAGGTCGCTTTAGACCTTAAAGTTGAAGTGCTTACCACTGTTTCTTATCTTATAGTACTTAGGTACATTACCAGGTTCTAAGTAGTACAGACAAAGGCAGCCAATTACTTTAGCTTTTACACACCGAAAGAACCATTGAATGGGTATTATTTCCACACAAATTGGGAATTTTCAGTTTCCGCACCACCAAATTCAATTAACGATCGCGATATTTGTTCATTAACTGCTTTCGTCAGTTATTTTTGGTACCTTATTTCTGGTAGCCCTCCATTCCGACTATCAGCTGCTCATTAGCCCAGAGATTGGCAGTGCTGTCAAGTATTGACACGAGTTCCTGGGCGTGCTCTAACACAAATTTAGAGAGTTTCGCATCTTACTATCTATGAACTTTAGGCTAGACTGGCGGTCACTGCAGACAAGCAAATGTATGCCTTTCTATTTGTATGTATTAAAAGGTATTCTGGGTATTAAAAACCTTGAAGGTGTTTCATTCAAACTGAATCCGCACATTTCTATTCTAGAATATATGAACCGGTTGCAGGCATAAGCACGAAGCCAAAACTCAGTCTCATTGAACTCAGTAGATTGTGAAGTATCTTGCTTATATTTTTTGATTCCTTAGTCGAGCTATTTGATTTTGTGCTGAACATTTTGCTATGAGAGCTATAAAGATATACTAGTTTTAAAATTATGTGCAAAATTTCATTCACACATATTGTTTCTTTTTTTGCATATTGTGAAATAGTGTAAATTGGCAAGCCTGGACAAGTTTAAATTTTACAGCTGATTTTTATTAATTGACGTACGCTTAATTGAAAGCAGAAAAAAGTCAACTAACACGTGCCGCTTTCCTTTACAAAGGTTCATCGTACGGAAATGTTGCTTTTTTAAATGGGATACTGTATTTGGCATAGAAATCTCTTGACAGGCAATGCAGAATATAGAATGTGCCGACCTTCTACTTCAGCGGAAATCCATGACCTTTCTTTCGATAATTTGGGTTGATTTTTTCTTACGCCTTTCGCGGAATTTTAATGTTGAAGTAACTTTTTCAAGATTCATTAGCAATAACACAATTTCGGAAAAAAATACTTTAAACACAGGCATGGGCAAACGGCTTTATGCATATTTAAAACCCATTAAAAATTATTATAATTTTTTTTTGTGCAATGCACTTGTAGTTATAAATTTGAGCAACATAAAATCATTTTAAAATTATTGAAGTAAATTACCGTTATAGCGCGGTTCTTTTAAATTACAAAATAATTGATTACCATTATCGAACATGAAATTGTGTGTATATACATATATGTATGTATTTGCGTATATCTGTGCAGGCAATGAATTAAAATATATACATACATTAGGACGGGGCGATTTTGCAACGAATGCCGAAAGCAGTCAAATTATTATTCTTCTTGCTACTGCAAATAAAAAATTCTTTTACCACATATGTATGTAGGCCTAAAATTAAGTAAGCTTCAAAATCTTATACATATATATAATTGGCACGTACACCCTTTTTGGGTGTTTGGCGGAGCTCCTCCTTCTATTGATGACGTGCGTCTTGATATTGTTTCACAAATGGAGGGAGCTATAGTTTCAAACCGACTCCGAACGGCAGATATTTTTTATGAGAAAAAGAGATATGGCAGAAATACACTCGGAGATTTCTCATTGCCTGCCGAGGGGCGACCGCTTTTAGAAAAAACTTTTTTTGATTTAAGTGTTTCACCGAGATTCGAACCTACGTTTTCTCTGAACTCCGAATGGTAGTGGCGCACCAACCCATTCGGCTACGGCGACCGAATGAAGTGTCAAAGCAAAATTTTCGAAGCACACAATTCGACAGTTTACGTTGTTAGAGCACTCAATCGTGGGGTAAATCAAACTGTAGGCAAATGTTATAGCAACCTAGACACGAGCCGGGCTGTTAAGTTAATAATGATGATGCTTATAACCCCTACATTTACTGTACTTGGAAATAATCATACTTTGTACTGTTTTTTTATTATTTATTCTTAGTAAATATAGATATGCATGACACAAAGATACTTAACGATAATAGTTCATGCTTATCTATATAATTTATTCAGTGACAATTTAAAAGCTTTCTTAAAAGGCGAATAATCCAAGCCGAAAGAATTTAAAGTTTTACTAATCTTTGAATGTTCTATGTATCGGTGCTGAAGAGGCCTGAACGGCTTCAGAAAGAATAAGTCCGGGTTCTTTTTGTAGATTTGAAAATAATTCTGCTCTAAAAGAAATGGACAGTCGATTACTCGACTGATGGTATCAAATATAAAGCGAAGAGAAATTATACTTCTACTACTTTGTAGCGACTTCAAATCTATGTTACTAAAGCACATCCGGCATCATACAAAGAAATCGGATAAACAAAATTAAGCGATCTGAGAGCGAAATGAAGGAAATTCTATTGAGTTCATTCAAGTCCATTAATGTGGCACAGGTGATACGGCCTGCATATAAAGGCAGCATATTCCAGCTCATATCGGGCGAGCGCAGTAAATAGTACATTTGAAGTGTACTTGTGTGGATCGGCAAAGTCTGAACCAAAGCATTGGATGTAGGCAAGTGCACTTTTTTTCAGATTTCAAGAATCGAACTTTGGCCATATCTCATACACGACTCTGATTTTTAGATTCAGCATACAATTTTACGTGCTGTATCAAATGTCATGGTTATTTTTCTGCCGATTAGTGAGTATTAAGAATTCTATATATTCTATATGTCAACAGACTCAAATTTTGGCACCTACAACTTCACTTTGGCCTGCATCGTATGAGAATATTTTGTTCTTAATACCGAAAGGAATCACAATTTCAATTGCGTGGCACGAAAAATTGCCACCATACAAATCGCCCCGATCTAATATGAGTGTACATATGTATGTATGTGTGCTTTACAAAATTTCTTTGCTTCTATAGAGAGTGAGAAAAACGGTTCACATTAATGGCCAATTACGATGCAACACAAAAAACGCACGCATTAAAGTTACACCATTGAAAAGCAACAACATCTTTTGCCATTGACTAAAAGTCAGTGCTGCCTTAGCTGCGCCACCGTAGCCACTATCGCTGTTGCTGTCGTTGCACCTGAAATATGTTAAATTGTGGCAATTTTTCAATTCCACTCAAAAATGCCAGCGCAAATTGAAATCAATCAATTCTGGGTCGCTGTAAGCCCAAAACGCGCACACGCTATATATACACAAGCATATGTGCAAGTGTTGGTGTGTAAAAAGTCAGTGCGAGGAGATAATCATCAGCAAAAGCGCCGGCGGGGGATACTGACAGCACCAGGGGCCGCCATTAACATCAGCATCAGGCCGGTTGGCAACACTCAGAAACTTCAGCAACAACAACACAGGTGCAACTAAATACTTGTGATGCAGTAGCTACAGCAGGCAGACAGCAAAGGCCAACAGCAACCACACAAACACCAACAACAACATAAACATTAGTCATTCTATTAAATTGCCATCAATCATAAGAGTATTGGGAAAATTGCAGCGTTCATTATGACAAGCCTTTGCGGCAAACTCAAAAAACGCTGGTTGGCATCGAAGCGAGCGCGGGTGATTCGAGACGAGTTACAGGGTGATTTGGTACACTTTAAAAAGGTGTGAAACGCAACAAGTCTTAGGTCGAAGGGCGGAGATACACTCGCCACTGAATATAAGATGAGCATTGCTTAGTATTAGTACTCGTGGTATAGTTTTTGTTTTTGTTGCTCTTAGTTACAATCCACAAGTAGGTTTACGACAGCACCAAAGTTGAAAGATCAAACATTGCGTACGCAATCTGCAGCCAGTAAGTAGAAGTAGATGAAATACTAGCAACAAATATTGCTGCAATAGCAAATGGCGAAGTGTCGCGAGAGAAGGCGGTGTGCTGTATGCAATGTATGTATATGATGTTTGTATGTTTATGTATTGAAAATTGCGCTGACCCAATTTCAAACTTAGATGGCCATAATTGATGAGTGTCTGCGTCGTTCGTAAACAGCAGGAAGGGCGCAACGAGCTGTGAGCAGCAGCAGCCGCCTGGGCAAGCAACCAGCAAGCGGCAGCTTTAGATACTTGCTGTGAATTATGATGAGCATGTTGATGGCTGCCCGATGGTTGCTCAATGATTGCGATAACGTTAACTCTCTGACGTTGGTAATAACACGATTGGCAAACTTGATGAAGTGGTGGTTCAGAGCAATGAGAAATTTGCGAGGTGCATTTTCTTTTCTGTTCTCACGTGATGAATTCACAAAGTTACGGATTGAAACGTCGATGTGTTGATTTGATGACATTAAAGCGATCTTATCGCTTAAATGCAGCTGAAATGGGAAATTCGATAAGGTGAAAAAGTTTAGAAATTTAAAATGGATATATGAATTGTTTAATCTACAGATTCAATTCGCAGAAATTAATATAAATTTCGAAAAATCGAAGTGTAGAATTTGTGTATATGAAGCAAAAAAAATTAAATATATCCTAAATTTTATTATTTTACTTATTTATTTATTCGTCGACTAACAAATTTTCCTTAAAAGTGATTTCAGATGGTTCGCCAACGTTTAGTATTGACCTTATTTGCAAAAATTATATTTATTTATATAAAATTAGCTTACAATATAAATCGTATAAGCTATTTGTGTTAGTAGCTATAGCAGCTGGGCCTTATAAAATTACACGATTATATGGTAAGACAAGTTCCTCCATAAAATTTTATTTACTGCTATAGACTTATTGCAATAGCCCGAAAATAAAAGGTTGTCTTATATGTATCACCTCTACTTGACCTCAAAATATTTCGATTCTTCCAGTCAGATTGTCAGTCATTGTCGACAATTAGAAAGTTAAATTGACAGACTTGCTCTTAAACGGAGTTTATTCGCGGACCAATTGTGATTTTCAGGAGGCAATTTTCCAGTCGTTCCCTACATGCTTTCAACCAAACCCGAGCTTTGGCGAAACCAATCAGCCAATTCATGTCCTTTTGCATAGTGATTCTCCAGAAATCTGAAAATGACTCCTAACTCCTTCAATAAGCTGAACATTGGCGCAAGAAATTTTGAAAGGTTCCTACAGCTTTTACACAGATTATTGTGTGAGCATCAAATAGGGCAAATTTAGCGTCTATAAGGGCAATAATTCGGCAACCATTTAACATACCAATTTTAGAAAAACACTGATCAACGTAATTTTTCGTGGTCAAGTCAGTCTTACTGGGAAACCCGCAACTCAACTTGTTGGGATTACGTGATTCACTGCCTCCAGGCGTGCCTAACGTTGCACTCTTGATGGAGCTAATAGAAAAGTAGGAGCTACTTCGGATGTTGAGAGAGTAGTCGGTTCTTAACATTTACCCAGGACCAGGAAATTTGAAAGGTTTTATAGCTGTGTCCTCACAGCTATTCCGTGCGTTGTAACATCCCCGGAAGCAACAGCAAGAAAGTTATTCAAAATTTTTCAATTGATATATTTGAATCTCAACATCCTAGTTCTTATCTATCATCTTTTCGACAAGCATTTGTCCCGAAAATCTTTTTTGCCATAGTACTCGACGCAGATTGGCATTAAAGGCTCTTAAATAAGGAGTTCTAAATACTATGTCTACTATCATTTCCACAAATACAAGTCATAAATTATACAGCACAGTTCCAAAATCCATCAAGTTAAGCAACTTAGCGTAGTAATGCATGTTAGGGAAGCCTTAAAACCAACTGTAATATGGTCAACGTCTACAAAGGTACTGAAATCCTAGGAACTCCAGTAAAGGTACTAAACGTCGAATTTGTTATAAGCTAATTTGCTTAGTAATATTTTATGAGAGGCCCTATCAAAAGCCTTCGAAAAGTCAGTCTAAATCTACCTGACCTAATTTGTAATCTGTCTTATAGCTATTGATTTTTCCTTCCATCGTACACGGTTCTGTGCTGTTGTTTTGGCACCGTCCCATGAGATGTCGGCATCTGCTAATTCTCGTAACATCGACCAAGTGTTTTGTGATCTAACGAGACCTCTGTTCCCTTGCGGGGTTCCTTGTTCGTTAGTCCACAGTGCGTCGTTACTGATGGTGTTTGGTCAGAATATTCTGCAGATGATAGGGATGCTTTTATTGATGAAGGATTGTAGTCATTTATTCAGCTTTGTCCTAACCACAGCCTCAAATAATTTCGAAGTTATTGTCAATTTCGTAGAAGATCTATAGTTTGTGACATCATTCTTATTCCCACTTCTAAGCATTGGAGTTATGCGAGCTCCTTCACAATCCTGTAGAAATACTCCAGCTTTTTGATTTTTTCGCGACGAGAAAAGAAGATAGACGATCATTTCCATTTTTAGCAACCCATTATTGATTCGATATGTTTATTTTTTTATTTTATGAATTTATGAATTTTTACCTTGCGCTATTGATTCATTTATTTCATTTCTACCATCCATCTAGAGTCACTCGATTTCTAGGTGCAAAATATTTCTCACTTACATACATATCAGGGAAAATATATTTATTTCGGTATCAAATTAAGTTTAATTAGCCAAATTGCTAATCTTACCCATTGAGTTTATCCCCAACTTTATCGTCAAAGCTTTGGCGCACACTTCCAATTAAACACACTTTCCCAGTTGATTGCTCATTCGGGGGTGAAATCAATTAATCCGACCTGCAATTCGCATGTCCTCAGCACTAATTTACGACCGTTCGTTGCAGCTTATCAACACATTCATTTGGCTGCTCTCTTTTCTAACTTCATTTTCCATTTTCGTTTTTTTTTGTTTTTGTGCTTTTACCCTTTTACTACTTCGATAGTTGGTTCGTATGAACGTCTCAACGTTTGAGCGTTTGTTTGCCTTCATTTATCATTTAAAGTGCCAAATTGATTTCATTGCCAGCAACAACAGCAACCAGCCAGTCAGCCAGCCAGCCGGTAGTGAGCAGAGCTGCAACTGTCAGTTGTGGATTTTAATTTCCTTTCCTTTTTGCATTCGTTTGCATTTTTGCTTTTATTTTTGTTGAAGAACTCGCCTTACACCGCCCACATTTAAGTTCAATTACTTTGGCTTCCAGCAGATTTTTTCTGAGCTCTCTTCAGTGCTTCGTTGCTGATAATCAGACAAACGGAAGCAGATTTAGCTGTCTTAATTTTATTGTACATTTCCCCACCCTTTTCCTTCCATATTTTACTGGCACTTCGTTTGTACTTTGACTGGTGTGTTTTAAATTTTGTATGTTTTTTATTTTGCACGTTTTTTTTTTGTTGCATTTTTTGGCTGCAGATTTGCTTCTTATTTTGTACTGGCACAACGATTTTTCAGCATTTAAAAGTACTCTAAAATGCAGCCCCGACAAACTGCTTATCCGCCTATCCAACCAGTCCGCCTGTCCGACTGTCGCACAGTTTGCGCTCTTGTCGTATTGTCTTTTCGTGATTTGCTATTGTACATCTCCTTCCTTTCGCTACCTTGCTATTTGTCGGTTGGCGAGTCTGCTGAGCCACCAGTTCAGTGCTCCAAAAAACTTGGCTTCATTTCTGTTGCTTTCATTTTGGCACTTGTCCATTTGTCCACTTGTCGGTATCTCATTGCTTTCACTTTGCAGCTCTCTTATTTTTTATTTAGCCAGTTTTATCCGTTCGGTTCTGATTGTGTTCTACTTTTTACTACACTTACCTTCATACTCTGCTCCTTTCGACGTCTCAAGTTCTTCAAGCTCCATGTGTTGTTCTTCTTGTTGTTGCTGTTACCGTGAGTGTTTGCTCTGCTACTAATTCAAAAAAATGGCTGCTTTTTGCGCTGTCACGGCATGCGGTGCCCTTTTTGGACACCACGGACACAAAGGTTTTCTCCATGGTGGTTATTTTTCTTCTTTTTTTTTGGCTCTTGACCAATAGTTGACGTTCTATTATCCTAAGTGCACTTTTAAGTGCTTTTCCTTTGCTCTAATTTTACAAGTTTCATTTTCGTTACAGTTTCAAGATGCATTTATATATTTATGAATGTTTAAATGGAAAAATCCTACATAATAAAGTATTACTGTATATTTGTTTTAAGAGAGTTTCAAGAAATACTTAATTACAAGCATTTAAGTTGTTGCTCTCGTACTTAATGAAAAGGTGGTGGCGATGATGGAAATACAATTGGTTGAGCTCATTAAGTTTAAGCAGAATTTGTGAATTCTTGAACTCTAAAGCATAAAAACTGCTACTGAATCCATGATAACTACTGGCATCAAGTGAAGCTGCAAGCATTTTTCACATTTCCCTTATCAATAGTCCGAGCTTTGTCCCAAAATAACTGATCGAGTCTTATCAGTTTGGCTTCAGACCCGCCGCATAGGCCAGATTATCATAATACATCAAACTCTGAAAAAGATTTTACGCAGAATAAAGCGACCTTTTTGTTGACTTTAAAGCCGATTTTGATTGCATGAATTATATGGAATCAGAGCCACATTTGGTAAAAGGTATTGAAGGATATAAATTGCAAAGAATATTTTTCACATTTCTTTCAAAAAGAATAGTCGTAAATGAGAAGCATTTTTAAATTTTCTTTATTCATTTTATCCCTTCAAATGATACCTAAATATTTAAAGGTTTACAAGATTTACAAACCCTGCATCCTAAGTGAAACCTAGCTAGAAGTAGTATTGCATACATATCAATTTTCTCACGAGTGCAAAAAAAAGTTTAACTTTGTTGCGCAGCATTTCACGAAAAAACGTACACAACAATAATTGAGATAGAAAAGGGGCAAGCACTGCCTTGAATTCTATTTTACAGTAATGAAAAGTTTTTCTTTTATATTCTGGAGTGCATGTATGTTTTCGTTTATTTATATGTATAGCCTATAAATTTTTTGATGTTTTGAGAAAATGAATTTCAAACTTTTTGTCGAATAGTAGCTCTCACTGAAATCTCAGTTATGTCTGATAAATATTTATTATTTTTTGACTGACGTTTTGACCCACTTTGTGGAACTAGAGATTCGACATAAATCTTCTGATCCACACATAAAATCGACGATGAACGATCATCTCGGAAGATAGACAGTAGCAGGTGACAAACCAAATTGTAATTGCTGGTGATTGCATTGCATAAAGTGCGGAGTATTGCGCGATTGACACGATAATTCAGGTTGCTAAAAACCGAAACAGAAAATTATGACTAAAGAGATTGACGTCGCTGCTCGAACTCTAAGACTGTTTCAGACTTTCCAAATTTCTGTAAGGGCTTCGATAGGCCATGTTCTCCAATTCTGATGACAAACTGTAGTCCAATGGATTCAGGTCTGAACTTGCAAACCGCCAATGTTCTGCGGCTGTGAACTCAGGAATATTGTTTTTTAGCCACTGCTGGGTAGTTTTTGCTTTATGGGCTGGAGCGGAATCTTGCTGGAAAACTCCAACGCTCTCGATTGAAGAGAGTACTGCCCAACTGCTTCACCACGTCTTCTAAGACATCCTCTTGGTACACTTTTCCCCCGGTCTTAGCACCTTTTTCGCAGAAAGAAATAGACCACCACAGCAAATCATTACGGAAGCTGGATAGTGATCACACTGAACACTTGAACAATATTTTTTGCGTCTTTAGAAATTTTAGCATAAATTTTTAGACGTTTTGCTTATTAAATCCTTCTTCAATAGTGAACATTTTCTCATCTATGAAAATAATATTTAGATGGCCGTTGATCGCGTGACACCGATGAAGCTGCGTGCATCTGTCGCGTCCAATTTTCTTCAAGCGAGTGGTCAAAATATGACCAGTTGAGCGACGGAAGGCTTTCATGTGGAGATCGTCTCTAATTAGTCTTGACATGGATCTGGTCGATACACTTATTTCCCTGGACTTGATTTTCTGCTTCCTAAGGGGATTTCTGCAAATCTTTTCTCCTCAGTTTTTTCAGCAATTCGTAAATCTCACTTCCTCTGTTACCACACTTTTGTAAATGCAATGCGATTGCCCTTAGCTCCCCACTCCATTGGTAACAAGCGAAATTTTCCACGAAACTGAGTATAATTTATGAATAGACAATACATACTAACAAAAGCACAACTTACGGAATTTTTGTTTGCGAATTTGTTCTCGCCGTATGTATGTATTATAAATTTTGTCACAGCATTTATGGCAAGACTAAGTACATATAAGTATGTATGTATGAGGTAGTGTAGATAATATTATAGATACGAAAAATTCTGCCAAAAATTGGTCTGTCTGACTGAGTTCGTTGTATCCACTTTATACTCATTTATGTATGTGCAAGATGGCGCAATGTTAACCATCTATCAAAAGATGTACATATAATCTTTGCAAATGGTGTCACATGCCAGTCGTGAAACTTGTAAACCAGACAGCTATAGACTGCAGTATAAGTAAAGATATCCATCACTCAAAATATATTTTGTTTTTTTGTAAAAAAGTTAATCAAGAACAAAATTGGATGTTTAATTTTTCTCCACGTGCATATGAATTTATGTGAATATTCACATTGTAAATTTTAGTGTTAACCATTTAAGTAATTCGATGCAGGTTCCCGTAGTTTCCATTCCCACATAACACTTCAATGCAATGGTCTCTAATTTTTGAAAACTTAAATTATTGTTCAAGTGAAAGTCTATAATCAGCCACCCACTACTTAAACAATTTCGTTTGAAGCACTAAAAAAGATTTTATTAGTAAAAAGAGCTATGTGTGTATGGAAATTATTTTCCTGCGGCCAAAATGAGCACATGCAAGTGTAAACGAAAAGTGTAGGGGTTTAAGTGAAAAAAGTAAATAAGCACGTAACGAAAAGCGAAACCATTGGAGTGTCTGAAAACGAATGATGGTCGAGCAAATATTTTTTAAATCGCTGTTAATGTCTTCATTACATGCATTATTTTCCCATTATATACATACATATGTACGTATATTTCTATGTAGCTATGTTGCATATTGGAACTAAAAAAAAATGTAAAAAAGATTGCAGTGATGGAAAAAAAACATTGACGTAAGACGTTATACCCAACTAAACAAAAAGTTTCTAAACGATCAGAAAAGTGATCTACGCTATCATCCATAGGAAAAACTGCTGCTCTCTCTCTCTCTCTCTATCTCTCCGTCACTCTTGTTATTCTTGTATCTATTTTTTACTGATAGTTTATTTGATCAACTTGCAACAACAAGGATGTTAGATTACAAAATTGTGAGAGGAATTCTACCCGCTCATTTCACACATATTCACTGACTCGTCCAAACAAGAGCGAAGAATATGTTGATTTTTTTCGCATCTCACAAACACAATCTCAGTTTTTTGTAGACAAACTGCTGTCATGACCCCGGTAACGTCAGCCAATCAGCTGATTTCTTCAACATCGATGAGAGCCGGTTAACGGTGTGATGTTGGCCACACCTCTTCATTCTGTACATCGTAGTGTGTAACATATCTTGGCGCGAAAGTACTTTATCACTTACCATTTTACATGATAAAAATTAATTTAACTTGATTTAAAGAAATATTTGTCAGTTCATAACTTTCCTATAAATAACAAGATTTATTCATATTTTTTTAGAATTACTTCTTCGAAGCTTTTTAAATGTACAAATATAACTAATCTAAAATTGCATGCGTTTCAGAGGTTGATTAATGGATGGAAAAATCCCGATTTTCTTAAGGTACACATTCCTTAGGTCCCAACTATATGTCCAAATTGCAAATATATCTTAAACGGTATCATAATTTGCATAGATTATCATTAAAACGGAATTTTATCGAAGTTCTTCCACATAAATCCTTATAACTCTTTGTAAATAAACGAAAAAACCCTATTATACTGAAAGTGTGCGATAATTTCAGAAAAGCTAACAAAATGAAAGCTTGTTGATTATGTTAAGATAAAATTGTGTATTTTCTAAATTTTTCCATATAAGTGGTCTTTCAAAACTGACGCCTAGATGTCATTAGTGAATAATTCCTAGGTGGTACCTTTTTATGTTATCTTTGACATTTGTCAAGTAGACAGAGGTACAAAATTACGATACAACAAGGCGTTAAAATTATTGAAATGTATGATGGAAATGGTCAATCTGCAAGTACAACATATCACTAAATTTATGATATTTTTGGAGGAAATAATCGTTCGAATGAGTCGAAATTTCAAAGGTTGGTGAACAAATTTCAAGAAACTGGTTCTGTCGGGTATAGAAAAGGGACTAGTATACCAAGAACTGGACGTTCTGTTGAGAATATTGCTGCTGTAGCGCAAAGTGCTGCTGAACAACCTTCAACATCGATATCACGACGATCTCAAAAATGAGGTATTAATGCATCAACTGTTTGGCGGATTTTACCTGTGCACGTCATGGTGGACATTTAAATGTATTTTTTCGCATATAACTTTTAGCAGTCATATTTTGAATAAAAATAGTAAAACCTGAAAAGATCCCAATTCTTACATGATTTATTTTCAAACAGGCGCATCCTTTGAAAGAGCCTTTTTTTATTTCAATAGGTATAAACTGAAAACATTGTTTAGAAGAGAGGACGGAGTGTGAGCTTGCAAGTGCTATTTTTCATAAGTGAATGGCCTCTCTGAAGAATCGATTTCTAGTCTGATGGCAATGAATACTTGCTTCAATGCACTTTGGTAATTGAAACCGAAAATAAATCGATATCCGGCTGCTTTTGTAATCTGATCATGGAAGATTTGCGAAAAAGAGTTAGATTTTCTGAAATTATTGCAAAGGCGAAAATAGTTGTATGTAAGAGTTCTCACAGCTTTTATCGTCGAATTAAAAAATGTTTTAGATACAAAGTTTATAATTATAATTGATGTTTGGCTTCCTACGAGTATTTGTGGTGCTGTGTGTATGTTTTCAACAAATGCAAGGTCTTACAGAGGTGTACAGTCTTCGATATAACAGACTATAGCAACCACCGTGCATACACATAAATGAACTTTCAATAATTCGGGCTAAGGAATAGGTTTTTCACCAGCTTGCTAACCTCCCAACGTAAGAGGCATTTAAATATTCTTCGCGATTTAAAGGGTATTTGAACTTTTTTTATTTAAATAACAGAATAACTGAGATACTAGTCTGAAATTTATATAACTTTTTCAACGTTTGTGGTGATTGATTTTGGGTAGCCAATTTTCTAATAAAATATTGACAATTTTGTATTTCACAATTCCTGGGCTGCTCTAGCGTTGCTTCACAAACCAATGACTTTTGGTAGTTCTACATAAAGATTTCTAACGGCGTAGTTTGGCCAGCTTTACGACATGCAGTACTATTTAGATTAAGCCATAAATCACTTAAGTCAAATGCAGCCCATACAGACTAAAAAAGTTTCCCAAAGTTTCAAGAATAACAAAGTCTATTGACCGTAATACTGTATGCCGATCATTTTCATGGTCAAAATAATTGCACAAAGGTGGCCCTTTGTGGGTTCAAGGAGTTTTTTCAAGCATATCAAGTATATGTGGGTTTGTTGCTGTTTAAAAGTGCAGTGGTATTTAAATAGCTAAATCGCAAATAAATCCACTAAAAATTAATTGCTAAATATTATATATATTTTGATTAAATTCAGGATGTTCTCCAAGCTTTCACATGCCTTAATCAGAGAAGTTTTGCTTAGCGACTTCATTTCCTTTAAGTCCTTGAGTTAATTTTGGTTTTGAAAAATGATTTGCCTTATAAAATATTCTAAATTCGTCACAAATTGCTATATACATACATATATTTACAGCGTTAAATGGGCCACTGATTCGACTCACTTTGAACTTAAATTGTGATATTGTTAGTACTTCTACAGCAGCGTTATTTCATGGGCATAGAGGCATTCAAAATAGTGAAATACGCAGAGGATATAGTAAATACTCCAATTTATCCTTTATACCATGCACAGCCCATTTTATTTCGACCGTAAATTAAGGTCCTTAGATTTGAAAGTCTCACAGTTTGATAGCAAATTTTAATTTTTCCACGAATACCAGATAAAAAATATTTCAGCCTGCATTTGTATCTAAAAATAAAATTCTTATATCCCTACTGAAATACGCTTTATGAAAACATTTTATGCATCACAGCGGTCTGTGAAGATATTGATACGAGTATTGTCGGAGTTTAATGGAAGGGTAGTATGCAGGAAACATTCGATTGCAGTGGTAACTTTCAGGCATTTTGAGAAAGCATGCATGAATATGTATTATTTTGACTGCTTGAAATGGAAAAACTTGTTTGAAAGAGACAACAGAAGCAGTTCGCATTATGCTTTGAGCATGTGCTATCATAGGATATGTCCTAGTGGATCTGCTCGATGAGGTGAAGTGCTGAATTGCTTTATGCAACTGTTCGTAATAGCCGCAAAAGCTATAGAAGAGCTGGCGGGTAGCGGGAAATAGGGTTTTCATAATTTTGTTTGTCACTGTACAGTCAAACGCTAACTGATCAGTCAGTTCGTTTACTTAAATGAAGCTCGTTGTGAGTATCGGATGGCTTATGAAGCAAAACTAACACCAAATGGGAGACTGAAAAATTAAAAATTTTGTTTGTTGGGTTATGGAAAAATTTCTTCCATAAAAATCGTGTAGGTGTAATTTACGAAAAATAAAAAAGTTTAACTGCATCAGTAAAAATACCAAAGGCAACGAGAGATGCCAGCAAAATACACAGCTACACTCATAAACACACTCTCCTATTCAAAAGCAGCATACAAAGCACGCAGATGAAGATTGATTGCTGCTGTTACGGTTAATGTTGTTATAAGGTGTTGTTGCACTGCATGCTTTGCCAAGCACTTAAGCGTTTTTTCGTGGCTAAGATTACGGGAAGGTGAATAGCACGTATTATTGTTGTTGTTATTACAGTGTTTATTGCATTACATTGGTAGCAAATTGGTTTTCACTTTCAAGAAAAAAATGTAAAAAATTTAAAAATATTGAAAATAGAAGTGATTGGGTAGTTATATGAAGTCGACGTCAAAGCAGATGCAGACGGACATCCAATCAGATTGTAATGCAACGCCAATTTTGAATCGCTGCATCTTTTGAGGTAATCCCATGAAATCATTGATTTACTGCCCTTTAGCGCACTGCTGCAAGTCTTTACGACGAAGTGACGAATTATGGAAAATTGTTGCCGCCGTCACTACCTATGTATGCCATCACGTATCCTCGTGCTCCTGCGCGCTTGCTTGGCAGCGATGCTTATTGGCTGTGCTTATGGGCTGCAAAAAATACCAATCACCAAAATTCTCCACACAATTCTTTGCCAATCGCCTTCACCACCTGAACTTGTTCACGTTCAGCATCATCCTCGGCGCAAGTTACCTTTGTGGTGTTTCAAACTCCCTGTTGCATGCAACGCGATATCTACTTGCATACATACCTTTTGGATATTTAGTATATGTGTGTATATGTGTAGGAGTTGTGGTATCGATTGCCCGCCGTACAATCTTTGTGCGCCCAAATAAAGCTGCGTTAAGCGGCAAAAATTCCCAGACGTGACTTAACTGGTGGCAACTGATTTCAGTTTCCTTAAGAAACAACTATTGCTGCAAATTAAAAATGTCGATTAGATAGAAAAAAGCTTCCAAAAAACATTGTTGTACTCATTCTTAGAAGGCTTTTGCAATATGCGCAACATTTGGTTGTCAGTACAGAACAAATTTTTATCTTGACTAAACACGCGACTATCAGTGCAATCGACCCCAGCCTGCAATTGACCGAATCGTCGAATCATGATCTGTGATCAAATGTTGCCACTGACTAGTACAGCTGAGTACAAGTAGTACATACAAGTAAACAATATCAGCCGCAACATGTTGTTGCAACAATGTGGCAGCTTGTAAATTTCAGTTGGTACCTACCTTTGCGCCTGCGTATTGACTTTTTCTTCTTGTGCGCTAACAAATTTGACAAAAAACCAATTCTATTAACTATCTAATATAATAAAAAGAAACACTAAGCAAAATAAAATAGAATTTAAAAAATTAAAATTCTTTTTTGATGACAATTCGTTAACGCAGACTTCGTGTTTTGTGCTGCATGTGTTATTTGCCTTGCGCATGCGCAACATTTCAGCAAGCGGAAGAGACGCGTTTGCGCAGCAGCCGCACAGACAATAAAATTACATGAAAATCGTGCCGATTGCTGGCCACAGCCAAAGTTGTTTTGTTCATTTTGCTCCTTTTTTGTAAAGTTAAAGTGCGCCACTCAGGCCGATAGTCAGCCAACAACTATACAACAGCGATAAAAGCAAACAGATTTTCGTATTTTACTGCACCTTTTCAACGCGAGCAATCAAATGAAAATCGTAATTTAACCCCGTGGCGCCCTCCTCTCTGACTTCTGCGCCATCATCTTGTAAGCCACCCGCACCATTTAACTATCAACAGCAGTCACATATTTTCCTTTTTTACTCGAAAATTGCTAAAACATGTCGTCTGCGCCTGCGCACAGTGGTATCGGTGTGAGTACTGTAAAGCTTTAATTTGTTATTCTCTTTTCTAAAAAGTTTAGCCAGATTTGGCTAGCGGAGTTGTTCTATGAAGAGTCTTCGAGGTGGGCATCAAAGTTCTTACAACTAAACTACAGACCATCAGTGCGATAAAAAAACGCACTTGGAATATTATATTATCTTGATGTGCAGTACCGCAGAAGACTTTTCTAATGATATGTCTATGCATCTTCTGTCAAAAGTTACGAAAGACTGTGCATGGCGAAAAGTTTGCCAATCTTTGAAAAACTCTCTCAATGTAGACAAATTCTATCAATTGATGGTTCGTCTGCCATCAGTTAATATAACACGAGTGCGAATGAAATAATCGACATTGGGAGGGATGAAGCTTCTTCCACTATGGAAAACGTTTGCATGGAAGCAATGTATACTGTGGGCAAAAAGTAAGGTGAATTTATTTGTCAAACTTCGCGGGATTAAAATTTCGCTCTAGTTATTTTTTTCATGAGTTGGCAGCACTGTTAATAACATCTGGGCCAACTTTCATGTGAATGTCATTATCAGTAATACATATATTTACGCTTGTGTTTACCAAACGACCAAGAGTGCATTTTTCGATTTTTACAATGTCTGATTTGATTGAGCAGAGAAGTGCCATCAAATTTTGTTTGCGGAATGAAATTTCGGCTGCGGAAACGTTTAGCATGCAGAAGGTATTTGGTGATTCGACCATGTCGCAGAAAAATGTTTATAAGTGGTACAAAGACTTCAAAGAGGGTCGAGAACTTGTTGATGACTTGGAGCGCTCCGGACGACCATCGATGTCAACAGATGACCAACACGTCAATAAAGTGAAGGAGTTAGAGCTCAAAAATCCTCGGTTGACTGTTAAAGACCTTACTGATATGATCGGAATATCAGAAGGATCTGTGAGAACCATTTTGAAAGACCATTTGGGCCTACGAAAAGTCAAATCTTGTTTGGTACTGAAAACTCTCAATTTCTTGGCAAAAAGTCGTCGCGTTGATGTGTGTGAAACAATGCTTTCAGACTATCAGGACAAGCTCAAATGCATCATAACGGGAGATGAGACTTGGATTTATGCTTACGACCCTGAAACAACGGACCAATAAAGGGAATATCGTGCTAAAGGCGAGGCCAGACCGAAAAGAGCACGTCAAAGTAGTTCAAAAATAAAGGTCATGATGACAGTTTTTTTTCGATTTTCGTGGTGTGGTGCACTATGAATTCCTTCCACCTGGCCAAACTGTTAATAAGGAATATTATTTCAGCGTTATGCCTTGTTTACGTGAAGCAATTCGTCTGAAAAGACCAGAATTATGGGCCAACAACTCTTGGTTTTTGCATCACGATAATGCACCACTTCATACTGCACTCGTTCTTCGTGATCATTTCGCCAAAAATTCCACGCATATCGTTCCGCAACCCCGTATTCGCCTGATTTGGCTTCGTGTGATTTCTGGCTATTCCCAAAACTCAAGAGACCACTCCGGGGAACGCGTTTTGAGTCGATTGAGGAGATAAAAGCTGAATCGAAGAAGGTGCTGATGGCTATACCGAAAATGGACTATTTGGCATGTTTCGGGGATTGAAAAAATCGTTGGCATAAGTGTATTTCATCGAGAGGGGACTATTTTGAAGGGGATGAAATTGATTTACAAGAATAAATAAAGATTTTTCATTTTACAACCAAATTCACCTTACTTTTTGCCCACAGTAATATGTCAAGCATTTCGCGAAATTTTCAGAAGTAGATGCATGTGCCCCCTTATTATCGCAATCTTCATAGCAGTTGGTGGGTCTAATTTATATTGTTATTTCTCTCGAGTAGACAATTTGACTTACCTTCTAAAAGATGTACTCGTCTCTGTGGGGCATCACTCACTAATCGATGCTGCTGGATCTTAATTCTTTGGCGACATAGTCTACGCTAAGCTCATTCATCTCGTTGTTCTATCGTTTGCCATATTTTCCATTGTAAATCTACAGAGGTCCATATATATTATATTTGCTTTTGTGCCATATATGGAGGAATTTGCAGTTTTGTGCCACCTTTGAACGGCTATTGATTTTATATGAAGAACTTTTTCATGGCAGGCATGCATTCGGAGTTTTGCCATTACCTACCGAGGAGCGATCGTATTTAGAAAGAACATTTCCCAACAATTGATTTTTACTGCAAGTCTCAAGCCCAAAGTTCCATAAGTCGTTCTTAAATACTTCTTGCTAACTCGTCAAGAGCCATTAGAGCAGAAATTTCGAACTGAGTTTTCGGTTAATTTTGATATTTCTACCTTATGGTCGAGCTCCTCCTTTTTGTGGTGTACATTTCGCTGTTTTTCCACAAATGGAAAAATGCCATAAGTTCTCCTTAATTTCACAACAAAAGCCGTATAAACTATTTAGGTGTGATATTTAATCAAATCCAGTTATACCCATTTTTATATTTAGGTATAAAGAAAAACTTATTTTAAAAGTAAAATTTCACGCTTCACTTCGACTGAACCATTTTTCGCCACCGTGCACCCAAGCAAAACCAATATAAACGAATCGATCGTTGGTTGCAACAACTGTCTAGTTGAAGATTCAATTGGTTGCGCATACGCGCTGCAGACTCATTGAAAACAGACTCAACGAGAAAGTTGAGTCTGTGTAGGTATGACTGTCTGAAGTTACCTAAATTTGTTTTCTAGAAGAGCTGCTCACTGTCGGAGTACAAGTTTTTTTTTTTTTTGTTCTTCTTCTTATTTTTACTTGCTCCTCTCTTCTAATACATACCAATAGCCTTGTGCCCGCTCGCTTGTTCGCTTAGGTCGCTGATTGGGAGCGCGACATGACGTAACTTTGCCCTCAGGTGCGCTCCCTATATTCCACTCCCCAAATTGCCCAAAATAATTCAAACTGCAGCTCTATGACGCGTCTACTTCCTACCACTTCCCTCCACATGTCGCTCACAGTTCACAGTTTGTTGTCAGCAACATTTATTTATTGCGACTCCGTGCCCGACTTGCCCGTTTGACTTTGTCCGTTTGTTTGGTGGTATGTTTGTTTGCATTCGCTCTGTGCCATTTCACTTTTTTCCAATGACCACTGCACCCTATCGCTGCCATGGAGTAAATCGTATTTTTGTATGTACATTTGCCACATACACGTAGATATGTATGTATATTCGTAGTTAGTTAACCGCGCTGTTGTAAATTGTTATAATTCATTGCGTTTGCGATGGTTGTTTTATTTTTATTGTTTGAATGATTTTGAGTTTGAAAAATGGTCCATACAACGATCTGTCATTTTGACGTTTTTTAGCTTTTTATTTGTCTTTTATTTTATTTTTCTCCTGAAAGTTATATGAAAATTAATATGAGCACGTGCTAAATAAGAAGGAAAAATACAGAAATGCTATTTGACCAAATGGTAGACAATTTGCAAAATTATTCTGTGCATATTTTCCGTATGACAATTGTTGCTGATAGTGCAATATTTCGATTACAGCACTTACTTGACAATCAAATATGAAATTGAAAGTTAATTGCGCAGCATTTGAATGCAATCAAATTGATTGTTATTGCTCACCATATGCAAAATTTTTCATCAAAAATATTTTTTCTTCACTTTATTTTTGGCAAAATATTTAAAAATTCAACGCATCATTTGCCTTGAATTATTTTCATGGAAAACTTAAATAAGTGCTCGCTTTTTACTGACTGTTGGTGTTATCCTATGCTTCTGGCATCGGTGACACAGCAAAATACAGTGTAAAGCTGCTATGGTGAGGTTGCT
>JAYXIM010016032.1:0-52467 GCA_037575425.1 Anastrepha fraterculus
TGTAAAAATCGAAAAATGCACTCTTGGTCGTTTGGTAAACACAAGCGTAAATATATTACTGATAATGACATTCACATGAAAGTTTGCCCAGTTGTTAACAGTGCTGCCAACTCATGAAAAAAATAACTAGAGCGAAATTTTAATCCCGCGAAGTTTGACAAATAAATTCACCTCACTTTTTGCCCACAGTAACTTTTTTTATTTTATTGCCATTAGCAAAAACAGGAATCCAGCCCACTTATAAGCACTAAAAGAATTATTATTTTACTTACATTAATGTAAGTATAAATCGTTTTTTTTTTTGCTTAGACAAATACTTGCAAAACGGGCATTAAACCCATTCACAACCTCAAAAAAATATTTATTCATTCTTTCGAGATTTTATATATTAATGCCGCATACTTAGTTTTCCATTTTTCCATCAATTTATTTTTTAAAGGACTTTAAAGCTTCAAAGCATTTCCTTTTTTCAGCATTTTTTTATTTCAATTAGTGAAGATACATTCAAAAAACAGTTATATCTGAAAATGTACCTGTTCTCATTTGATTTACCATTGAATTCTGAATATCTGAAGAGGCCATGAAACTCGAGTTAGAAGCTCAAATGCTTGAAAAATATTCGCAAGTGAAAGCTTCTACTTCACTTATTCCTCACGCTCTCATTGTGGTTACCTGCTTAGCATCTTTTCTATCAATAATACCATCTACCATTTAAAAATATTTGATGTTATCTCATAAATTGTACGTTGCATTTGCCAATTCTGCTTGTAATTAGACCAATTTTGCAAATGGGCCTGCGGCTAATCTCCCATTAGCCAATCATAGAGGCTTTACAAACGCAAGTGCTTGCAAGGCCACAGGCCAATTTCAGAAATACATACAACTTGCCTAGTTACTACACACCATTTCTGAATCCGAACTTCATCCATGTGCCTCTCACCATGTTTAAGTAATCCTATCCACCTCCTTGTTGAATCTTTGCCGATGTGGCACCACACCTTTCAACCTCAGCCAACCGTACTCTAAACTCGACGATGGCAATAGTGATAACGCTAGTGATAACCACTGTGATTACAAGAGCACGTTGCTCACTCGTAACGTCGCCGCGTAGTAAATTGTCTAACCGCTTCCTAAGTAGTTAGCTTTTAGCTTCTCCCCCCGGGCGAGGAAATTCATAGCGAGGCATCGTACGTCTGGTTGCGCAACTTAAGTTTTATGCATTCAGCAACCATCTTAGTGCCAGCCATCATTACTGCTATCAACACCATCACCTTCCTCACTATCGTTCCGACGATAATATCAAGATAGTAGTAGTAACACGCAGGTAACTCCTGCAGGTGTTGAAGGTGTGCGCTGCGCTTTTAACGTTGCCCCGAAATCAGTTTAAAATTTACCAGCTTCCTGTGCTACTCAAACGTGACACAGCTTTGTTGCCTGCCGCCACTGTGCCCGTAGTTACTGTGGCAGTCGTCGTCTAACAACTGTATTGCACATAAAAATGTAAAGAGTTCGTGCAACAGCACTCAGACCACAAGCAAACGTGCATCACCAACTCGGGCAAGCGAGTAGCAATAAAAACAACAAGCACAGTACAGGCAATCTAGAACATTAAAATACAACCAAGGATGAGAAAACGTGAAAAAATGGAAAACTAACTCACTCTTTGAGTAATAAAACCCTTTTTAGAAGCAAAATAAAACCGTTTGTGCGTTAAAAAAAAAAACAAAATTTGATTAAAAAAAGTGAAATTATGGGCTGAAGAACCAAAAATGAAGAAAGAGTTTATGAGTTAAGTAAGATGTCATTTAAGAGTGTTAGAAAGTTCACTAGCTTTCTTTCACCCTTTTTTCACTTGCTATGGTATCACAAAGGATGAACCAAACTTCTTTCGTCCAAGTGGGCCCGCTTTCTGAGCAACCATAACAACCTAACCTAACTCTAGCTGGATTAAATTAACTTCCCACATAAGCTTAAAATGAGATTAAAGTGATTGACAAATACGAGTAGAATTCATTTCATTTATTAATTATTCCAAAATTCCCATCGCTATTTAGCTTAACACGTCCTACTAGTTTCGAGACCCTTCCCTCAGTCATGGCTGCAAATTTGGAAGAGGCATTGGCTGCACTCAGTCGATGGGCTGCCAGTTATGATCTTAGAGTCAACTCTGACAAAATGGAGTTGATGCTATTCACCAGAAAATACAAATCTCCACCTTTTAGACTTCATAGATTAAACAACCAGCTTCTTCTCCTCGCATGTCAAGTATCCTGGTGTAATACTTCATCCCCAGCTTCATTGGAAGCTGCAAATCGAAATTCGGGCTAAGAAGGTCGGTATAACTTTCTACTTTTGTAAACCTGTCTCCGGCAAAAAATGTGGTCTCACGGCCCGTGTCGTACTCTGCATGTAAAACTAAGTTGTTCTGCTAATTTCGACATATGGTTGCCTACATAGTTTGGTGGGTAGCTCTTTGGAAGGGCTATAATAGCACTAAATTAGAAAGAGTGCAGAGGAATGTATGTATTGGTATAGAATATGCCCCACAGCACTTACTTCCAGTTCATCTTCAAGTTCAAACCATTGCTGTTCAGAGCGGTATTAGGTTTAAGAAGGTTAGCCTCAGTGGGCAATCTCTTGGATGACATGGCAGCATTTTGAGGCAGATTTCCTCTTCCTTCTTGGTACTTCGTACAGATCTCTCCATCCGCAAACTGGGTTTTGAAGTATGTGCTAGAACTATCTTTTCAAGCAGGCTAGATTGGAAGAAGGAGAGAGTCTCTACGGACCTCTGTTTCCACCGACGGATCCAACATGGAATCTGAAGTTAGAGCGGAAGTTTTCTCGAAATCAGGCAATATTTTAGTCTACTAAACTGCCAAAAACTAGTAGTATTTTTCAAGCACAGGTCTTCGCGAGATTTCATTTTTTCATTTCATCTGAGTTCCAGGGCATAGGTGCATAGAGGGAAATGAAAGTGCCGATGATCGTATCAGGAAGGGGTCGACGAAACCAGTTTCAGTTGTCTCTATCTCAGATATCGATGGCCCTTGACCATTGTTAAAGGGAAACTGTACAATTTCTTTCTTAGAAAAGGGGCGGAGAAACTTGGACTTCCGTGGAACTCCTACTTCAAAAGCTGGGGGATCCTGCAGAGAAAGAGACTGTTGAACACTTTCTTAGCAAATGTCTAGGCACTTGAGGTTTCTTAGTATGCCTTTTAGGAATAGCTTGTGGCAGTTTTCCAACCTAGAACCCGTTTCACCCCTCCACTACTTCAACAGCATCAGATGGCTGGTCATGGGTTACATTATGGCATCAAAACGGCGCTCTAGAGCTGCTTGTAGTGTTCCTATGGTACTCTTACCATCTAACCTAGCTACCTGCATACGTTAACAAGACAAATTATTACAAAAATATAAAAAACATATTATTCGTACTGTCAGCAGGGGGCTTAAATGCAATGGCTACGGCTTTAGCATGACAGAATAGCACGAGCTACATTCCAAAAAATCAAGTTAAGCGAGATATAAAATTATGAGGCCTAACCATACTCGCTGACGGCGAAAGTTGCTCGTTTTTTCCTTAGATGAGCCGAGCAGAGAAGTGACAAGACCTATCATCTCTCCTACTTGGATCCCTGATTTCCACAGTACTGAGATCTTCCAATTCACTAAAAGCTGTCTACCTAAACTGGTAAATCTACGTCTGGATAAAGCAGGTCAATGGCACCAGAGGTGCGAGATCGCCTCTTCTTGAGGTATCCCATGGAGATATTTTTTAATTTTTAAATTTTTCATGGCACTTATATGCCTCTAAAATCCATTAATTTGTATTGCGAAATTAAAATTAAACATTATTCATTCATTAAAATAATTTTAAAAAAATTAAAAAAAAAAACATTGTAAATATAAGTTTCAGAGTTCGAGCTGGTACAGTATACTGGGCTGAGGCAACGGAGGCTCAAATACTCTTTTCTTCGCTAGTTTTACTCCGATTACCTTAAAATTTTTAAAAGAAATTCATGGGATATTATTTATTCATTTACAAAAATAAAATAAAAAAATATTGTATAATAAGTTTAAATGCCCTCCGCCGCTCCCCTTTAATAAAAGCTGTGTGGAAATTAAATAAATTTAAAAAATGCTAGTGCTTTGAAAAGAAAAAAAATTTAGTCAGCAACATTGAGTGATAGGATTTGACTATTTATTTGTTTATTTTATAATATCAATTATTATTTCATAAAAATATAGATCATACTATGTAGGTACATATATACAACAAGAACCGTCTGAAGCAAAGAAGTTGAAGCTAGAGCTTATATAAAATTTGTTAAAATTTAGCAAATTTTTATCAAAATTTCAAACTTATTACTAAAAATTTTTGGAAAAATTTTGGATACGCAGTTTTGCAGATCATTGAATTTTGGTCTAAAAAAGCTTCAAGTAGTTCAAAAATCGCGTTAATTTTTACCATTTTTTTCTGCTTACGGTGTTGGGTGTTTTCTTCCATATAAAAAAAATGTGCAGTAGGCGCTAAATAGGGAAAATGGGCTTTTTAACCAGGTTCTATAGATTTACGGAGTGCATTCTAAAGTAAATAGGACTTTTCAAAAACAAACCGAAAAACCTTTTTAATCAAATCGATTCCTTTTATTCAAAATAGTTTTCCCCAGACTCGTCAAAAAGATTTGCACAATTTAAGTGTTCCTCAAACAATGACTTACAGAGATTATCTGACGGAATGTTCTTCAGGATGTCAGTTCAAGCTCTGTGAATGTCTGGTGCGGTCATTCGACAAAAGCAGTTATCGGATAAAGTATAAAATTCAGGGAATGTTAAATCAGTGCTGAACAATTAAAATATGACAAAATGTTGTTAAAAAAGTCATCAAATTTAACAAGCAAAAAGTGCAGCATATATCATCCAGCAAGCGCCAAGATTTTTTCAGCGATGTTCCGCCTTTGTGAGGTAATAAAATTGAAATAAATAAATTTTTTAGATGCAGATGAATTTCAGTGAAAGTTTTAGCCGTTTATTGGAAAATTTTCATCATCCTCACGAACGTTTTTAATCTACTTGCGGGCTCTGCTATGGAATAGACATTAATTAACACGAACTTTGTTCATCAATTCATCACGTTTTACCAAGTTTAAAATCAGAACTTCAGCTGAAACGGCTATCTTCGAGGCTCGCTTTTGAAACGATGATGCACGCATACGTTCGCTTCCTATCCACAAATGTCGTCAAAGTTGGAAAAATATGCCTTTTGAATGCCATTGAAATGGCGTCACTGACAAGTAATCTATTTCAAAAATGAACTCTATGTTGAAACACAATTCGCTACCCTAGCATTAGATTGTAATATCATTGAACTCGCAGAAATTTTTCGAAGATTTGTTACTTCAGACAACAAGGCTTTCGTTGCAGGCAAAAGTCAGTGTAGCCAACGCTCGATTAAGGCTTTAACAAGACGTCGTAACTACATAAAAACCGAAACCGAAACTGAAACAAAAAAACACCTAACATCGAGTTGCTAGCCCTCCTTTTGCGAAATCGTCAAAAAGCAAATAAAATTATTTTAAATTTTATAAGTAAAAAAAGAAATGCAGAAAATGCAAGCGAACACGTAAATGAAAACTGCATAAACGTTTTCAACTTTGTAATGGCCTGTGCAGCCGCAACCAACCAGCCAGGCAAACCACAGTTTCATCGTGAAATCACCATGAACAGCTGTTATTGCCAAAGCTCTTAAACACTTCCCACACAACTCTTTGCCAGCACAAACACTACACACCTCGGCTAAGTACGTAGCAGCAAACGAAAAAGTTCAAAAGCCGGTGGTAAAAATAATTTTATACTTTTGACATTATGTAACATGCAAAGGTATAAAAATGTGGCAAGACTTTGGCCCTAAAAGTATACAACAGCCGAGTGTTTGAAGTGCAGCAGCTGGAAGGAAAAACTCGAAGGATTTCATGCAAAAATAACTTAGAAAAATTTACTTAAACTTTGATGTACTCGTACGACGTACTTTGCATATCGCCTTAAAGTCAAAATGGCAACTTCTTAGGCGAAAAACTTAGAAAGTAATGCGAGCTCAGACAGATTTCGTCTGCAAGTTTAAATGTCACAGTAGAGATTTTTTACGTGTTGTGTATTTATTTATTGTTTATTGTATGTTGTTTTGTGCATACACTGCGTTAAATAAATATAGCGCTACGACTTATTGACTAGTTTTGGCAATTTCTTTGCTTACCTTTTAATTTTAAGCCAAATCATATAAATTTACGTGCCCACTATGAACAAACTTAGAAGGGAATTAAACGATTTTCATGAAGATTTCACGCTCTTTAAACAAAAACACAATGGCAGAACTCCACGGGAAACTCTGCGCTGAAAGGCTACTAACAAAAATGCCCTACCTTTCAGTGGCAGGTAGATTAAGGTTTGGTATTGAATAAATGTTACATAGGTAGTTGGTCGATCTTTAAACCAACTCTCTTAGACCGTTACCGATCCATTCTGATTTCACAGTAAACCATTTTGTTTGAAATGCAAATTTATTGATCTTGCTGACACTTACACTGCTCGTTCAATAAGAAAAACACAACTTTATGGTTTAAAATACTCTTTAGTATTCAGAATAGTCTCCCTGAACATCACTACATTTGTTCCAATGAAATTTCAATTTATGAATTCCATCCCTGAAGTGAGATTCTGAAAAGACTGCAATATTCGCTTCCAAACTGTTATGACCTCATCATTTAATGAAAAACGCTTTCCAGGCATGCATTTTTTTTAGGTCTGGAAAGAGATGGAAGTCGCTAGGGGCCAATTCTCATGGATTTAGAAAAAAATTTTTTTTTTTGGTTTGCAAATTGGCTCTCTTTTCACAAATTTTTTCTTCAGTTGGTCTAAATGGTTACAGTAATATTCTGAGTTTAATCTTTTACCAGTTTGCAAGTAATACACAAACCAAATTCTATTCGCATTCCAAGAAACTGAAAGAAGGAAACTTCTTTTTCAGAGCCGAAGATCTAGGTTCACACGACTCTTTAGCCCTTGGTTCGATTTCGGGTAACGGTGATAGACCCAAGTCTCATCCATACTGATATGTCGACGCACAAAATCCACATTATCCTTTTGTAAATACTCTAAATGTTGCTGAGAAAGTCGCATTCGAATGTGTTTTTCTTCCATTTTAGCGAATTTGGCACATAGCTTTCTGAAACCCATTACTTCAGCCAAAATATTGTTTACACCGCCCAATGAGATGCCTGGGGCTCCTACTATATTTTTCCCATCCCATCTTTCTACTGTACTAATTGATGGTGAAAAGTCCTTACATACTTTCAACATTCGTTTATAAATTTGATTTGCTTTTAAGCCTTCCAAAACAGAAGTGCAATATTGTACAATACTTGAATTTTTCCACTGTAGAAAATAGTCTGATACGTCGATACTAAATGGCATGCTAAACGAAGAATGAGTTGACAGATTGAAATAACACGTTCATATGAAGAGTGTACAAACGTAGAGTGGGTCCGAAGTTATTCAAGAACATCCATTCAAAACAATCGTTTGGTGCAGCATATGGGCTCACCAATCATGGAATCATCGGCCCATATTTCTTCAAAGACGAGGCTGGCGCCAATGTAGCAATGAATGGCGAACGCTGTCGCGCCATGACAAACAAGTTTGTGACGACGGAAGTTGAAGCCTGTGATCTCCACAATATATGGTTACAACAAGACGGCGCTACTTGCCATACAGCCCGTAAAACAATGGATCGACTGCGTCGTCGTTTATGTGAGGCATTTGTCTTTCGTCTATGACCGGTGGATTGGCCACTTAGAGTCGTGTGATATCTTTCCTTTGGACTTTTATTTGTGAAGGTATGCAAAGTCTGGATCTTTTGGGGATAAACTAGCATCGACAAACATGTTCACGAATGACTCGAAGTTGGACGGAAGAGTTGGTGGGTGAGTACTCTGTGAGGAATCAGCTCAAATTCAGGCTTCCGGACCACTGTAGTGTTTTCCAAACAGACGTACCCGCTATTAAGGTAGCAGTGGATTGGTTGCTCTCTTCGGTAATTACCGTCAAGAAAGTAAATATTTACTACGCAGCCAAGCGGCAATTAGGGCCTTGAGCTCGTTGTTTGTGCGTTCGAGATTGGTCGGGAAATGTTTGGTTTCTCTCTCGATTGCATCCGAATACTTCGATACCAAGTTCATTGGGGTTCCCGATCACAACTGCATAGAGGGAAACTGCTGGGCTTATGAGCTGGCTAGACAGAGAACTTTGGAGACGTTAAAGCCGCAGCTATCGAGTTTGGTGGGTATCCTTACCGGACATTGTCCGTTAGGTGTTTATGCGGTGAGACTTGAGATTGCCTCAAGTACGTTCTGCAGAAGCTGTCTTGAGGACGAGGTGGATTCATCTCAATACCTTCTCCTCAGCTGTTCTACTCTCGTCTGGCAAAGATTTAGGTTTAAATATCTGGTGAAGCTCATCAGTAGATTGATGAGGCTAATTATGAACGTAAATCAGCCACCATTAGCGTAGTAGTAAGTGCATGGTCATCATCGCCTAATCCCAAGGCTCTTTCTTCCCTCCCTTCTCCTTTCCCCTTTCCCCTGTATGGTATCACAACGTACGAGTTTTGAATTTCTGTCCAAGTGGGCCCCAAATGACAAGCATTTAACCTAATCTAACTTCCATTGAGGCATTGGAAGCCAACATTACTAAAGTTATTCACGAGATACCGACTGAAATCCTCCAACGAGTCACTGAAAATTTGTGTTTACGATTGACCGAATACGGTGCAGTCGCGACCAATATTTGAAAGGAATTATTAAAAATTAAAAAAATAAATGTCATGAAAGTGGAATGTCACAAAAATAATAAAGATTGCCCAATCAATTTAAATTTGTTTATTTCAACTTGAATCCGATACCTCCAAATTGATCACCCTTTACTTATTTCATCTTACTATCTATCCGTCTATGTAGTTTTTCCATTATTTTGCTTCTGGGCACAAATAACATACATTTGCTTCTTTGTCTACCAAAATATCCGTTCATTGCACTAAACCCTCACACAAGCAACATACAGTCAGCGTCAAAAGAAAATATACACCATATATTGATAAGTTTTAACTATTTATTTGTTTACTTTTTATTTTCAATTACTCTTTTATAAACACACAAACACACACTTTGTACAAAATTTGTAAGAATTCGGCAAATTCTCTTCAAAATGTCAAAGGTTTTACCTAGACTGACTTCAAAGTTGTTAATCAGAGTTTTTAAAAAATTTCCGATATGTAATTTTATAGCTAATTAAATTTTTGTTTAATAAAGTGCGAGATTCAAGTAATTCAAAAATCACACTAATTTGTTTTTTTTTTCTAAACTATATTTTTATAAAAAATAATTAAACTTAAAAAGTAAATAAATAAATAGTCAAAACGTAGCAATATGTGGTGTACACTCTCTTTTCACTCTGGCGGTAGATTTGTTTATGTGTATATGTTAAAATACCGAAAAAAGCAATAACACTTTAAGTTAAGTCACCATCGTCAGTTGGCCAAAATGCCGCTGGGGAGACTACCCAAATCAGGAAGCATTTCTACGACTAAACATCCATACGAGTATTCATATGGACTTTGCGTATGTGTGTGTGTGTGTGCTCATGAAGTTTCATAAATTTTTGGTTATTTATGCATATATGCCCTTTTGTAAAACTTACGTGCTGCATGCAACAATTCTAGTCGCTCCTTTTTTCGTTTGCCGGCTAACTCAACTCTTTGCTATTGTTTCGCCGTCAATCAAATTGCATTTGTAGTTAGTGCGCTCATTTGTAGTTTCTGTGCTTGTATGTATGTAGGTGAATGATGAATGTAGCTGTTAATGATGCTGTAGCGTCTACTAGCTCCTATCCTTCATTCTTCAATTTCCCTTTTCTTGCACTCTTCTAAATCATTGTCACTGCCATCGTCCGATTCTACTACGTAAATTATTCTTACATTTAACCATTCACTCTTGCTTATGGTCGTAGTGGCCCACCTGCATTCACCCACTGTTCGTATCATAATTCTGCCATAAATTCTTTTTACAGTTGCATTCTGGCTAAAGACACAGAGTTACGATAGCCGAACTGATAGAATTTTGGTTGTCATTGCCAGTTTTACATGTCAGCAATTGCCAAGTTGACTCGTGTCCCAACAACACGCCACATACATTTTGTCATTCATTCGCAAACGCAGGCACACATACATGCGCATACTATACATGCATATACTTACATATATATGACGTGCAAATGCTTCTTATCGAGTAATCTCTGGTGGGATTTCTATAAATTTTCTAAGCTTTTCATTTTCAAAGAAGAGTTAAATGTTGGTGGTTTTAATGGTGAATTGTACGGGAGATATGTTATTTTCCATTTTGCTGACAAGTTGGTAATTAGTAAATGCTGTGTGATAGTGCGATTTTTGAAAATCAAATATATTCAGTATGAAATTTTGATGCCGCAAATTTAATAAAATTTACTAGAAGGCAAAGCTGGCAATGGCTTAGAAACAATGTTAATAATTTCAACATATACAAAAAAAAATATAAATGTATTCGGGTATACTAACATATTTAGGATATTTTTAAGCTTAGCTGATTTAATATTATCATATTTCACGCTGTTCAAGTTTATTTTATATAAATTTACTTTTTTAGTCACAAATTATTAGAGATCAAAAGCTTTTTTTGAATGACATAAAATGAATCGTATATATAATCATAAGGAGGAATATGGACTCATTATATGAACATTTCATATATAGGGTAGTTCAATTTTAAGGGCCGATGTTGAATGTGAACCACACCTAAACGTCAACGACACCAATGGACTGCTTTCTTTGGGGTTATTTGAAAGAAAAGGTGTACATCGATAAGCCAACAAAAATTTAAGAGCTAAAGGATGAGATAATTCGGCACATTAACGGGATAGAACGTCAGTTATGCCTCAGCGTTAGCGATATTTGGCCGATATTTTATTTTACGCGTAATTGAGCAATACCAATATTATCATAATAAAAATAAATGACAATAATTTCCTAAAAGAATTGTATTTTATTCAAAATTAACACCGGCCTTTGAAACTTAACCACCCTTTAGATAAGGAACTATTTGCATTTGATGGCCTTTGGAGGTGTGCCGCCGAGGCCGCGGCGGCCATTCGGCCGTTATTTTGTTCCATGCGTAATTGAGCAATACCAATATTATCATAATGAAAATAAATGGTAATAATTGTCTAAAAAAATTGTATTTTATTCAAAACCAACACCGGCCCTTGAAACTTAACCTAAACGAGGACAGAAACATATTCCCATACCCAATATACGTATTGGTATACATATAATTGGCGCTCACGTACTTTAATGGGTGTTTGGGCCGAGCTCCTCCTTCTATTTGTCGTGTGCGTCTTGCTGTTGTTCCCATGGAGGGGCCTACAGTTTTATGTTATGTCGCTTTCGATCGGCAGATATTTTTTATGAGGAGCTCTTTCATGGCAGAAATACACTCGGAGATTTAACATAGCCTGCCGAGGGGTGACCGCTATTAGAAAAAAACATTTTCTATAAGTTTGCTACTTCATGCACTTACACTCGAATCTACACTCTTCCGAATGATAGTCACGCACCAACCTATTCGGTTACGGCGTATATACTTCTCATATATAATTTTATGGAAGGTTAGGTTAGGTCAGTCAAATTGCTTGTCTAAGACAAGACATTCGGTGTCCTTAAGGCCCATTGTGATACCTGCATTCGATTTCGTTCCCCTGACTAAGTTGCTTAAACCACTTAGATATTTTTAAGAAGGTAACTAAACCCTTCAGTGAGACATTTCGCAAATTTCCCAGGTCTTCAAAGAAATAATCACCAAGATATTTGGCTTGGCTTCTTTGAAGTGGAGGACGTGCACAAAGGAGGTGTTGTACCGACTCAATTTCTCTCCTGCAGAAGTCATTGCGGGGTACACCCATTCTACTGGCTAGGATGTCAATAGTGCAGTGACCCGTTATAACAACTGTGAGATCGCTGATAGTTGCTCTGTTCAAACCAATCAGATATTTTGTCTTTTTAAGATTTGATTTGGGCCAGAGCTCTTTGGAGACCCTACAGCTAGTAGTCAGTGACTACCTTCTATAGGTTTCCGCGATTCCGCTCAAATCAATTGCAGTATACAGTTCGTTTAAGGGGGGAAGCTGGTCTAGAATTTTGAAAAAATCGAAAAAAATTTGTTTGTCTTAAACGGTGCTTTAGGGTCTTAGAAATAATATACCAAATGAGGGATGCCAGCAAAAATGTCTAAATGCCCAAATTTTTCATTCGACGGCAGTGCCTCGCAGGTATGCCCCGAACGCTATTTACAACTTTAAACGCGTTTTTCTCGAAATCACTTTTTTTAAACTGGCCGAAGACATAACTCGAACAAATCTTTACCAATTCTTACGAAATTTTGACAATACATTCGAGATACCTTTCTCCGGAGACGTACGTAGGATTTTTTATTTATATTACATAGTTTTTTTTTTAATCAACAATTTTATGTCGTTCTTTATAGTGAAAATTGTAACTTTTTGTTCAAACGTGCCCCATTTCGCGAAAAAACAAAATATCGAAAAAATCCTACCTACGTCTCTTTCTGTTGTTATATAGAAACTAAAAAATTTTATTTTTTGATCCAGGACAAAAATTAAGGAGTTTACGTCTTCGGCAATGGACCCACTAGAAAAAAAGGCGCCTTAGGAGAACTGCTGGACAGCGGCCATTTTGAAATTAATTCAGACGAAAAATTTTGTATTTGTACCATGAAAGCTATATTATTAAACCTATTTCACAGATTTTCGATTGATTCCTTTGTTGAGTCAAAATAAATTCATAAAATATGCCCATTTTTTGCGCTCTAGACCAGCTTCCCCCCTTAAGGGAATGATTATGTCCTCTACCACTCGCTAAATGCCAAGCTCAGTGCCTTACCACACACACATTCGCACTTTTATTTCGCTCCACTCCAGAGTGGCCGGGGACCCAACAAAGTGTGGTGTTGTGTTTTTGGATAAGTGAGAGGGACCTCCTACATTCTTTAATACATCTTGGGTTGATGCGCGCTGATGCCAGTCAGGCCTTGATCGTTGCTTGGCTATCAACAAAAATGGTAACATATGCCGGAGTTAAGTCCATTAGTCTTATCGTCTTTGCTGCTTTGTCTATTGCGTAGATCTCAGTTTAAAAGACGCTACACCTGTCTGAAAGTCTATAGGAGCAATTTAAGATTAATTGTTTCGAGTACTCTCCCGATCCAGTGCCACTGGCCATCTTTGAGCCTATTATCTGATATGGCTCTGGTTTGCCAATCCTTTCTGGCGGGTATTCTGATTTTATAGACTTTTTCAGTTCTATCTTCGGGACCAGACAGTCTCTTTGCGATACGTCTTGCAAGTGTTCCACAAATAGCAGAACTGGTGCATGACCACGCGTGTTTTCTTTTCTTTCATGCCTACTGATTGATCCTGGTAGCAGACTTGTCCGCTGTCCCTGACGCTATCCTAATTATATGGAAAAGAATAGAAAATTTGTGTTCCATCAATTTTCTTTTACAAAATAATAAAGTTTTGTTCCATACGAAGAGAAAATGCTCAAGACCACCAGCAAACAAACAGTGTATTAAAATCGAATGGACTATATAACTTTTTAAATAAATAAATTTTTCCCCAAATTCTAACTAAAACTTTCGTTGGCAATATTTGAATATTTATTTAAATTTACATAAAGGGTGAACCTTGAATTTAGATGATTTTTGTATGAGAATTAACCATGTTTTCAGAAAAAAATTATTTAAGCAATAAAGCAATTTTGAACTTTGTCAATAATTTCTAGTATTTACTATTATTATTTAATGCAGTGTACGAGTATATGTAAGCACTTGCCATATATGGCAATATTTTCAGTACACAAAACGATAGACCGTTCATACAAGAATTTGAGTGAGCGACTGGCCACCAGGAGACAGCACCCACCACAGGTAATGGTGAGCCGCAGTTACCGCAGATGGTCGCTCTCCAATCGTTTTCATTGAGCCCGGCGTTAAGGTAAATGCAAAATACTATTGAAGCCGTGGGCAGACAAACATTTCGTTGGCAGACCATGGACGTTTCAACAGGACTCGGCACCGTCTCACAAAGCTCGAGTGAACCAAGAATGGCTAAAAACCAACGTTCCGAACTTCATAACGTTCACACAATGGCTCTCAAATTCACCTGACGCGAATCCAATGGATTAATCTCTTTGGACCATTTTGGAGAGCAAGGTCCGAACTAAAAGATTCACCAGTCTCGACGCGCTGAAAAAAGCCATTATCCGCGAGTGGGCCAAAATACCTGCAAATCATGTTCGGGCGGCTTGCGATTCGTTTCTGGACCGTCTCAGGGCCTTAGTCAAGGCAAAAGGTGGTCATATCGAGCAAAAGTAAATTGATTCTTAATTTTGTATTATTTTCACACATTTTTTACTTTGAATTGAATAGAAGCAATTTTCCAAACTAGATGGCCTTTCTATTTGGTTACACCTCGAGTGCCGAACCCTGTAAGTTGTTTTAATTATTGACGGTTCCATGACGCAGAGCAACCCACAGGCAGTTTCTGTGCACGCTGTCAAAAGCCTTTTCAAAATCGATGAACATCAAATTAAGGTCAGCTCTGATCTCTGCGCTTGAACTTTTCAGACCATAATTTATTTTATTTTTCAAATTTTTTTAATTATTTACGCCATATTTTTTAATACTAACTTGTTTTTCAGCACAAGATTTTTTTAAACAAGACTTTTTTCCACCATAATTTTTTCATACCATTTTTTTTTTAACTATTTAAAATGTGTTTGTATATATTGTATAATTTTTTTACACAGGAACTTTTTTTTTTTTTTTTTTTTTTTTTAATAGAATTTTTCTTAAGCCCTACTTTTTGTTTATGAATTTTTATTGTTTATTTTATATATTTATTATTATTTATAGAAAACTTTTTTCTTTTTTATTAAAGAAGTTTTTAATTAAATTGTGTTTGTTTTTATCTAAAATTTTTTAATATCATATTTTTTATACTAATTGTTTTTGATCTTCACGGAAGAATTTTTTTTTACATTAGAATTTTTTTCATAGTAAATTATTTTTTAACAAACTTTTTTTTAAACAAAAAATTTTTTCACGCGATATTTTTTTTAAACTGCATTGCATTATTTTACTCTCTTAACTAAATTTATTTTATGCGATATTTGCTTTTTCTTGCATTGCATTTTTTGTTTTTTTTTTTTGCAACCAAAATAACTAATTCTTACTTACCAATAACTTCATTTGAGCCTTAAATCAGTCCAAAATTTATATGGACAGATTTACTTACATATTTATGGACTTGCAGTATCTAACCAGAGCGTAAATATTTGTACAAAACTTATCTCACTCCCAAATGAAAACTCTTATTACAAACATTTCAAAAAAATATCGCTTTGGAGATGTCCATAAATGGGAAACAAATAGGAATATCTCAGCAAAAAATGTGTGTACGTACTCGTACCTATCCACTTGTATGCATGAAAAATGAATTAGTAAATGTGGCGAAAATTTCTTTATTTATTTCAAAAAATACCCCCGAAACTTCCGATTATTATGTTTCATTTTCTTGCATTTGTATTTTCCGGTCAACAGAAATATTGCATTTCCCTTAATACTCACACTCGGACACGCAAGTATTTGTTATTGCATATTTGTTTGCGGCAGCTTCCGCAAATACAAAAGTTTTCCACTCGTTTGGGAATAGGCATGCAAATAAATGGGCGACCCTTTTGTTGGGTTATTTAACTTTTATTATATATGTATATTTTTTTAATTTTTTTTTCTAAACCTCTTTAACATCCGAACAGTTGCAATTCTAATAATATTAAGCTCATGCAAGTTGCTAACATTGTTTTAATAAAATGCATTCGTTATTGTTCTTGTAGTAAGCTTTTGGGTTTGCCTGAAATATTTGCTTTGTGGTTCTAAATTTCTACACAATCAAAATAAATGTTTGTATGACTGGGTGCATTAGTAGTCCTATGGCAACTGAGATTTGCATACGGGTAAAGGGATTTCGTTAGCACGGAAGTTTATTCTATTGTGCGGCATGTTTATGTATATGTGTATGTGTAGTATATATGTGTGTTTTTCTATGCACTTATTAAAAAGTTTGGTATGCTTATAAAATGATGAAACGTACATGTAAATACATAATAAAATAAATTCATCTGATATACATTTACACATTAAGTTGGAGCGATGTTTTGGGTGCGCAAACGTGCGGCAAAAAGCTTCTGCAGCTACGTTAAAAAAAATTCCCGAAAAGTTGCCTTGATATGCTGCTAAAAAGTATACCTTAAATATGATAAGCGTACCGTACGGAAAACTGTAAACGCGTTTTTCAAGAAACTACATTTTACGGCCGGACACATAACTCGAACAAAAACTTAGCGATTGACTTGAAATTTGAACTGCAAATTCACGATTAGGTTCAGCATGGAAGAGCAGATAGATTTTTTCGTTATATTTATTACATAAACACTTTTAAAATTTTCAGAAAAATGCATTTGTCTCTGTGCCCAGTCAGTAAATATTAAAAAAAAAAAAAAAAAAACATAGATGACCCGTTTTTTGGCCAAAAAATAAAGTTTAGGCGTATCATCAAGA
Source organism: Anastrepha fraterculus (assembly GCA_037575425.1). Lineage (NCBI taxonomy): Eukaryota > Metazoa > Arthropoda > Insecta > Diptera > Tephritidae > Anastrepha > Anastrepha fraterculus. The sequence continues at coordinate 16,781 of JAYXIM010016032.1, forward strand.
AAAAAATTTTTTTTGTGCGCCATCCTACTGTTCCCTATACATGTACGGGGAATACTGCTGGAGTGACAGTACCTGGCTTGATATAAATCCGAGTCGTTCCGGTAAAGTGGAGGCGACTACCGTGGGAACGTGGGCCATTCTAATCTACCTATTGGGTATATTTCCGTGAATATGACAATGGTTCTTAATCATGATTAGCTAGTTTCCAGGATGGTACCATGCGTGGAAGTCCACGCAAGTGGGTAGTGGTCAGAACGATTCTTTCGGGCTTCGGCCAAGTATCCTGTGAGTAGCTTCCAAACTTCCGTTCTAGAGCGAGCTAATGTGAGAAGGCAAGGCAACCTATGATAGCTGGTTGTGTGCTGAATTTAGGGTCCGCTACGTGAGAATCCCCAATAGACAACGAAAGCAAAGCCTTGCCTCGGTTTACACTAGAAATAAGTGGCTGGCGCACTTTGTTAAACTCGGCCAAAATCGCGTAAGTTGTTACCGCGCCAATCAAGAAAAAGAAAAAGATTAGCTTAGAGCAATTTCCGTAGCCAAATATATTGATGTGTGACTAGCATTCGAAAGACTTCGGGTTTTAAATCTCGTGGTATAAAACACTAAATGCGAAAAAAAGTTGTTTCTAATAGCGGCCGCCCCTCGACAGGCAATAGCAAACTTCCGAATATATTTCTGTCATAAAACCATTCTTGCCTAAAAACCATCCGGCGTTCGGAGGCGGCAAAAAATTATAGGTCAAATTTTAAATGAATGCTAATTTCCCGAAAATATTGTGTCAAAAGTTCAAGACGATCGGAGTAAAATTGACGAAGTTGTTAATATGTGAGCCAAGAAACATGATGGATCCGATTTCCTTCTGGGAAGCCTTGGTCAAAAGGAATGAAATAATCTATTTCATAAACGAATCGTGACTGGGGATAACAAGGGGGTCACATACAACAATATTGTGCGAAAATGATCGTGGTCAAAATGTGATGAAGCAGCTCAAATAGTAACCACACCAGGAAGGTTCGATTGAGTATTTGATGGGATTAAAAAAAAATATCATTTATTTTGAGTTGCTTCCGTATGGCTAAACACTAAACTCAAATCTCTACTGTCAACAACTGGACAGTTTGGAGCTAACGATTGACCAGAAATAGCCAGAATCAACCAACAGAAGAAGTTTTGTGCTCCATCAGGACAACGCAAGGCCAACTGTCCGTAGTGAGTCGCCACAAACTCCCGGAGCTTGGTTGGGAAGTTTTAATATATCCACCACGTGGCACCAAGCGATTATCATTTTTCCCCCTCATTACAAAATTTTCTGAGTGATAGGAAATTAATATAGTGCTAACTCAGGTTAGTGTCGTTCGAAACTTTCCCGTAAACGTAACCAAACAAAAATTAGTGGAAAGTACGCGGAGCGTTTTGAGGCAGTATTTTTATGCACTGGCCGAAAAGGCCGAAATTATCTTACGCCACGGCTGCAAAAGTAATTAAAAAATCAAAAAAGTTTGCTGCGATGTAGAATCAGCGGTATAAGATGTACAAAAATTTGGATGACTTTTCCGAGTGCGGCTTGAAGCGAATGATGACAAAAAAGGTGGATAAAGTGATCGTCCAAGTTTTTTATCGGTTCGTCCAAGTTCTGCTCTCAGAAAAACACATTGAGAAATAACAAAACAAGAAAATGGCATCACAGTATTGGACGTCAAGTTCGCAATATTTTTAATGAAAGTTTTGTAAAATATTCACTTTTGCTCTAAAGTTTATTTCTCATATTCACACCAAGCCACCTTAATGTTGCATGCACTGGAGTTAAAAGATTGTGGAAAAAAATAATCCAAAGAAATTCTGTATAATTCTAATATTCAAAAGCATTGCAACTTTCTCATAATAAGTATCTTTGTTTTAAATATTTCTCTAGACATTTTAATGGAAATATTTGCAAATGTAGCAAAATACTACTTTGGCATACCGTTACTGATTACTCGCTCAATAATCCTACTTCTAAAATTTTCGAATTTTCGATTTTATTTTTAAATTTAAATCAATATTTCTCTTCTTCAGCAACTATCAACAAATTCAACATCTCGGCTATGCTGGACACGAATTCGCCACGGAAAGTATCTCCCAACAACTGGGACTGCAAGACAAAGGCTACGAGGAATGGGTTGGCGAAATGATTGGCATGCGTGAAATACTGAAGCGATTCGCCAATGTATCCGTCAACGACGTGGTTGGTATGCGAGCGCCATTCTTGAAACCCGGTCGCAATACCCAATACAAGGTAAGCAATCGCATACACTCACACGCACATACACAAGCGCGTTTTTGTTCTACATTACATTGTGGCATACATTTGTGGCAAAACTGATTGCGTGTACACAGCGCAGTTCGCAATTTTGTAAGTTACTTTACGCGTTCAGCAACAAAGTCATTTGCTCCATACTCGTATTAAGTTCTAGAGGGCAAGGGAGGAAATTGGCACACAATATATACGAAATTTGTGCCAAAAGTCACCGACCTTCTTTCATACCTTCGCGTGTGGCAAGAGAGTTGACTGAGAAACTTCACGAGCTCACTTGGTACCGCAGCTTTCGGCGAGGTGGCTCAATTCACGAGTGGGGTTCGTTCGTTTGGAAAAAGTGTTTTCATATTCTTAAATGACTTGCTTCTTAAGGGGGGGGTAGGGTTTAGCGCTAAAAAAAAAACACTTTTTTTTTAATTTTTTACAGAAATATGGCTTAAGATACTTTAATAAAATCAGTTGCATGTTATTGTACATCTTTTCAATAAGTTTTTAAAAAATATTAATAATAAAATATTGACAAATAAGCCCATGACAGAGTTTTTTTGGAGATATGTTTTTCGAGAGGTGCTCTGCGGTGCCAATCGGCATTCGTCGTAGAATCATCTGAAACTAAAAAAGTCGAGTTTTTCAGTTAAAGTATGACGTAATGCTCCCCCTACATTAATAAAAATTTTTTTTTTCATTTTTGTAGTTTTGGTGGCAAAAAAACGTAAAACGAGCATTTTTGGCGAAAAATTTCGCCATATTTGTAAGTGAAAAACAACCTTAAAAAAAAAAAATAAAAAAAAAACAGTGTAGGGGGAGGTATTTTTGATTTAGAAAACGTGTGCCAAATTTGAAAAGAATCGGTTGAATAGTTTCGGAGTTGTGATTGGCACCGACTTTTAAGAAGTCGTTTCGGGAAAAACGCGTTTGAAAAAATGACTCTGAGAAATTATCGATGCTCCGCATTCGAGGTAGAGTGCCTACAAAGGCTATAACTTTGAGAGTTCTGCTCCGATCCACTTAAAATTTTGACACAACATTCTTGAAATGATTTACTATAAGATGAGTGAAGAAAAAAAATTTCGATTTTGTGACCCTACCCCCCTTAAACAATATTGTGCAAACCACAAAGTCTCCGTACAGCACTGATGTTATTCGCTGCGAGTTCAGGCTGTCCGCATGATAAAAAATGCCACTAAAAGTGAGCCAAACCGAGGAAAAGTATAGATTAATCTAACCAGAAGCTCTGAAGACCAAACTGAAAAACAAATTTCCGGACTGCTACCAAACGCAGAAAGGCAGTCGGGAAATATTTTTCAATCAATTGGGCATAACGCGAGCGGGAACCGCTCTTCATTACCGGACACTTCAGGGACCGATTTCGTAGGACAAGAATCTTCGGCTCCTTTAGCCTTTCTTGCCTCACTCGTCAGAAAAATTTGTCGAAAAGTGATAACTTTAGTCGAGGAAACTGAAAAAAGTCACACGGCAAATGAATACGGAACCTGTGGAACAGTGTTAACTTTGCTTGCAACCAAATGGTCGTTCACAAGTCCTAATGTAGGAGGTTTTATATTATCCTGGTAAAGCAACTACGACTTGTTTACCCATAATCAGACTTTTTCCATTCTTCATTCCCCCTGAAATATCTCATAATCTCACATAATACTGTTACTGCACTATTGAGTCTGATGGAAAGAATTCGAAGCGCACAGTGCCTCACGAATCAAAGACTGTAAACCTTAATTTTGAAGCACCGTTTCGTGTTTTCTTAGGTTACACAGAGAATGGGCATTCAAATGATTGCACACTGAGATTGATGCTTCCCTTTTTGATGAGATTATAAGTAACTACTAATCTACATATAGACTTTTTGTTTGTTTTATTGTTTTTGTAACTGTATTTAAATTTGAGGATTTTTATAATACTTTCGTTTACCCCAGTGGTCGAGCATATCGCAATAATCCGCAATGAGATTCATCAAACTCTTGCTTATATGGTCCCGACGGAAGAGAAGGACGATGGGGCCAAAGATTCCTTCTATGAGCGCCTGAACGTTCCTATGAGCGCTGCCCCCACCATGACATAACAATCGTGCTTGGCAACTTCAATGCCAAGGTGGACAAGGAGGGAGTTTTTGGTCCCACAGTCGGTAAATTCAGCCTGTACAACAAAAAACTCGAATTTTACCAACAGCGAATTCATTTTTGATATTACTTTTAACCTAAAAATTGCGATATTTGGCGCTTTCGTACAACTTTTGCTGTTTCCACTGTTTTTAGGCTGAATAATTCATGTTTTAATGTCTGTTTCATTGCAAAACGTATGCCAGGCGTTGTTACAAACATAGATTCATCAAATTTGCTTGAAAAAAATAGCAGTGTGGTGAGAAAAAATGTGTATGTCGAATGGTTTACAAAAAAAATAACAAAATTTGTTAAATTGAAAAAAATCTAATTTTTTTATTTGAAAATACGTATGTTTATTAAAAAAATTATGGTGTGATAGTTAAAAAACACAAAAAAAAACACAAACGTTTTAATTTTAATTTAAAAAATTATAAATTTTTTTTTATTTAAAAAAAACGTTTGTTTATTTGCCTTAAAAAAATGATGGTGTGTTAGTTCAAAAAAGGTGATTGTGATAATCAAACTTCCATTCTATGCTTCGAAAGGAATTTCTTAATGAAAATCCCATCTATACTGGAATGGCTTGAAGAAGATCCATCACCCAACACCCGTTAAGATCTACACGGGCGGATCTTAAATGGACACCGGGGTAGGATCAGGGCTATATTACGAAGAGCTTTCCCTCAGTGAATCCTTTAAAATATCAACATAGCGATCTCAGCGAGGCACAAATAGCGATTCGTTAGAATAATTATCAGCCGACCGTTAAATCTAGTTAACCCTTTGCAGTCTTGCCGTTTTCGCGCGGAATAACCAACAAGTTAAAGCGTTTCGTAGCACTTTTCGAGAATTTCCTACCTCTAACTTAAAATGATTGCACGCATAAAACTTTTGTATTTTAACATTTAATACATCTTTACATCTGTACGAAGATAATTTCTTGAACATTAGTCTTTGAAATCTTTCTTTCTAGTTACAGTATTAAATCATGTGGTGAGCGGGAGTCACCTCTCGAGTGCAAAGGGTTAAAATACATACAACACCCATGTAACTCTATAAAATATGTTGTTCGAATTGGGACAAAAAATCCGTAGCTTGCAGTGCTAAGCACAGTTGCCAACAAACAAGACAACCCACTACAAATTCAAGTATCTATAAGTATATGTATGCACATCCTCTTCAACACTCGTCAAGCCTCTATCGGCTCTATCGGTGTGCCCTAATAGCCTGACAAACTGGCCAACATGAAAAAATTATGCTCTCAAACATTATTTTCTAGTCAAATATTCGAATTTCCTTATGCGCACAATATCCATTCACCCTTTTTTTGTGGATTTTTTCACTAGCACTTTTTGTTGTTTTAACTTTGAACATGCAAAGGCTTGTATGTACTTCGAACATTGTTTGAAATGACATGAAATTCAAAATGGAAATGAATATTGAAGATTTTCAAAGTGCATGTGTATACATAAATGTATGTTTAAGTGTATAAGTATGCATGTGCTTGTATATGTAATGATGCAAATATATTTGTTCACAGCTACTAGTACTAGAATATCCATTGGATTGTGCCACTGGTAGCCCACGGGAGCCCGTCCATATAACGGGTGAGGCGGATATTAGAAGAAACACAAATGTTTTGTTGTTGCATTAGAGAATTGCATCAAATGGATTTTTAAGTGTTCCGGTAACATTGTTCAACAGTTACTTGTCAACAACTATTTTCACCCAGAAATAGCATTAAGCCGAATGTTATGTTTTATCAAACCTGTGAGGAAATCGAGTAGCGATGAGGTGCAGAGGTATTTTTTAGATAATTTTTAACTGTGCGAAGGCTCGCAATCAATTCGATTAATCGAACGCATTGTACTAAAAGTTTTGATTAGTTAACTAAAGTATTTGACGAGTAAAGGTTATTATAACATTTTAACACAGCTGCAGTTACAAATACGTCTTTCAAAACTTCCAGCTGTTTTCAGTACTAAGGAAAAATATTTTCATAAAAATTATTTCTGGAAAAAGCATAAAAATCCCTATCGTAGGTCACTGAGCCTTAACCGGATCCTGAGCCTTAAGCGGACCCTATCTAATAGGAACTCATGCTGTGACACTCAATAACTTCGAGTCCCTTCTGCTCTCTTCTGCATGGGGAATGAGAGCTGAAATCATATCAGCATCTATTTCTCAGCTGCAATACTTGGGTGGTGCTAAGTCTACTTAGACATCTTATCTCTCACCTTTGAACTATGCTTGGAGAGCATTCAAGGTTGGATATGAGCTACCTGAGGATGATGTACTTTTACTGGTCCGAGGTCCCTAGAATCTTTCAGCTAGCCATCTTTGCATAATGATTATTAACATTAATCATAAAAGAAAATCTTCAGAAAGGCCTTACAGTTATGTAAGTGTAACTTAAAATATCTGCACAATATAGGGTCTGCACAACGGTAAGTCTGGTGCTTACACCGCCTCTCTCTCTCCGTAAGAAAACCTGTAGAAGGGAAGATGATGCAAGGTGGTTGGAATTTTAATGCGTCTAAAGTTTCACGCCGATGGCGATAAGACTTTTTAGCATCGTGTAGTACCAAATGGGCATTCATATCGAAAAATTCAAAATGATTTCCATTTCAACATAATTGAATAGAGATACTCCCCATAGCGGTGTTCTGTTACTCTTACTCCAAGTTGCCATTGTTAATGATCTGAATTGGAGAGCGAAGGCATTCCGGAGGCATACTGTTATTAGGAAAAAACTTTTGCATATGAGCTCATGCAGGATGCCCAAGCTTGACCAAATCGACCGCTGATTCCTGTCTAACTACTAATCCTATCAAGGTGGAACTCGTCTTATTTTCGAGAAGATATAAGAACTTGAGATTACAACTCAACCTCAATCAATAGCGATCAATTGTTTACATTTGATATGTTGAAATACCTGGGTTAGAGGCTGATCAGTAGTGGGCAAAACTGCCACAGTTCGTGTCGAGATAAGGTAAAGAAGCGAAGGCTACGGATCTGGTATAGACTTATATAATTGGTGCTTACATCCTTTTTGGGTATATGGATAGGGCCTACTGTTTTAAGCAGACTCCGAACAGCAAATATTTTTTTTATGGAGAGCTTTTTCATGGCAGAAATATTATACACCTAGATGTTTGTCATAGCCTGCCAAGGGATGACTGCTATTAGAAAAAACTTTTTCTATCACTTTGGTGTTTCATGTGCTTGGATTCGAACACACGTAGCTCCGAATGGTAGTCACACACCACAGCGGAGTGGTGTAGAATATAGCCCCTCGAAATTTATTAGAAAATTCGAATTCATACCCGCAGAAGCTGCCTCTACATTAAGCCCAAGCAGATCCCTTCCTACCCACATGAACCTCAAGTCCCTTTTGCGAAAGTTGCTGGAAGATGATGAGGGGAAATCGGTTTATATATGTATGTGGTTCCTCAGCTTTTGCGAGGCTAAATAAAATTCATACTTCTTAGCTTTTACTTTTTAAGTAAGACTGATTAACTAGCAGACTTGGATAGTAGCGCAAGCGGCATTATCTCGCAGGCAGTGTTTTCTCATCTACAATCCTTATTCATTATCGTTGATATATCTCTCTTATATCTTTCCCAGCCTTTTTCGTTTAATAAAACCACAATGGACGAATTTAACTAGCTGTGCAAGTGAGCCCCAATTCCTACAATGGCTATCATCTAACTTAGCTCAACCATTTCAACGGCGTGCAGTAAACGATTTCTGAGGAGTGGTGTGCTCTAGCGGTGGCTTGAAAGATGCCTTTATTTCTGTTTAAAAGACATATTATTATTTTCTCTCCTACTCGAGAAACTTTCAGCACTATCACACCCTTTTAAACTCACAAACCATTAGTATTTCAATGATTCTGCTTTCCCTACAGGGGTCATGTTGGGGGCGCATGTTTGTGCATATCTCATGTATGCACACATATGTTTTATGAATGTACACCAAGTAGTTACAAAAAATAAAGCCATTGACAACTTACTGAAAATTTTCATTGATACAAATTGGATATGAGGATGTGCAAATTTGTTCATATGTTCATCGTCCATACATACTCACCTCGGTGGAATAGCAGCAAAGAACTTTATTTTGTTTTTGTGGTCAAGCATATTATTTTTGTGTAGGGTGTGTTCAGGTAACTAAGTTTTTTTGTTGTTTTGATTGGTGAGCAAATTTATCCATTATACCTTTGTGTATCTACTATATGTTATAATTTCTGTGCAGCCTAAGATGCCGACTGGCAGGATCAAAGTTCTTAGTGTTTCCAAGGCATCTGTTCAATAGGAAAAGCTGCTACGGGTGAATCTAAGATTTTTAGTAATTTAGGTAATACTGTATGGAATAAGATAAATCACGAATACCAAGGGTTTTTTTCCAGGCCTCTCCCGATCTTACCAAGGATTGTTTTATGAGGCATGACGGCTAGAAACCCTATATTAAGCAGTACTACGAACAGGCTCCTGGCATATAAAAATCAATGGGTTAACTTCAACATTTCATTCCCTTTTCGCATGCGGAAGAGGCTTGTAGGTAGAGACTTGTTTTTTTATTATTAGGAATTTGTAAGGCTTCACGTTTGTCTCGATGCAGCAGATAGGATTACTGGATATCGAGCTGCAAAATACGAATTTTTTTTAGATATATGAAACTTTCGATAGGCATGGCAATCAAGCCAGTTGCCCAACAGATTTTGGCTCTTGTGCACAGAAACAAGCAACTGGGATATCAGCTCCATAGGATGTAGAGGTCATAGATCGAAGTAATTTATAAACATTATGTAAATACTTTGGAAATAGTGAAGCAATAAAATAAAAAAATGGTTATCTCATTAACTTAACTAAGTATTGTTTGAAAAAAAAAGAATTATGAAGCTGTAAAAATACACCCGTTACTTATATACATATTTGAACTTACTTAAGATCAGCCTATAACGCGAACATTAAGCTACTCGTTTTTATTGGAGAAAGCACCTGCTCTAAAAAATCACCCGTTACTTGCATAAATGTGCATACATACATATATTTCCATTTAGATACTAAAGATCAGCTTTTAAGGCGAACATTTTATTGGTAATCAAAGTCTGTATCTCTAAAAAAGCACCCGTTACTTGTATGTGTTTTAAAACTTAGATACTTCAGATGAGCTAAGAAGGCGAACACTGAGTTATTCCTTTTGTATTAGAAAACAAATTACAGGGTGGGCCATATAGCGTTTGCTTTTTGAACCACCTATTTTTTTGAGAAGGGAAACACAAATGGCATGTCAAATATGTTCATAATTTACTTAAAGGCTTGACATTTACGAAATGGGACGCTATACGCTTGAACAAAATTGGGAAATATTGAAAACCTATTTCTAAAGTTGTGAGTCTTCTTCTTCTTTTCTGATTTTCACATCGGTGGCTACGTCAATAAGCAAAATTGTCGGATTTGGGGCTCAGAAAATCCACACGTTACGGTAAAGAAGCAAATGCATCCACAACGAGTCACTGTTTGGTGCTGTTTTTAGTCTGGCGGCATCATCGGGCCATTTTTTTTCGAAAATGAGCGAGGAGCCGCGGTTACAGTAAATGGCGAGCGTTACCGTGACATGCTCAACGAGTTGTTTCCAAAAATTGAAGAGGATGACATGGACGACATTTGGTTTCAACAGGACGGTGCAATTTGTCACACTGCCAAAGTTACACTCGAACTTTCGGCTACCGTTTTTGAAAACCGAATAATCAGCCGAAATTCCGATATCAATTGGCCGCCTCGGAGCTGTGATTTAAGCCCGTTGGACTATTTTTTGTGGGGAACCGTTAAGGACAAATGCTATGCGAACCATCCAGAGACGATTGATGCTTTAAAACACAAAATCGAAGTTGCCATTCATGAAATTGGAGCCCAAACAATCGAAAATGTGCTTAAACATTGGGTTGATCGAATGGCCTAGTGTAAAGCCAGCCGTGGCAGTCATTTGAACGATATTATTTTTCATTCATAAATGACAATGTTCAATCTTCAAAATAAAGCAAAAAGTTTGAAAAAATATTGATAATTTTTTTTTTATAGCCCATTCAAAAAGCAAATTTTACATGGCCCACCCTATATTTAGCTCTAAAAATACACCCGTTACTTTTATATTTAAATTTAGATACGAAAAATCAACTTAAAGGCGAACATTATTCATTTCTTTATTAGAAAACAAATGATTTAGATCTAAAAATACACCCGTTACTTGTATATTTAAATTTAAATACTTAAGATCGGCTTATAACACTGAATTATTTTTGTTTAATTGGAAAACAAATTCTGTAGCTCAAAAACAGCAGCCGTTACATATATTTTTAAATTTACGAAAACTCAGCTTATAGCGTGAGCATTGAATTATTTGTGTTTTTGTTGTGGAAAACAAGTTATGTAGCTATAAAAAAGCACCCGTTACTTATATACTAAAATTTCGATTCTACAAATCAACTTATAAGGCGATTATTAACCCTTTGCGTACGTATGGCTACTCTCAGCCACCAAAGCCTTTTTACCATTCCGGTTGTATGTCTACCCTCAGCCACCGCAGCAAGGAACCATAATAATTTTGTGCTGTATTTATTTATAGAATTAATAAATCTTGTTTATCATTCATAATCTTACATGTTATGTATCACTGCTCTTTCAATGGAAATTAATTCCGACCATTACGACACCCAAGTCTAAATTTTATACGTCCGCAAAGGGTTAATACAATTTCTTGTTCACTACTGGCTCTCGCACCTCGCACCTAAACTCTGAAGGAATTTCATGAAAATAGGAATATTATAAAGCCTTGATTTGCTGAGTACCACATACATATATATTTACGCCAAATGTTTGCAATTGAATTAAGTTCCATATGCAGTAATTGCAATCAACTTTCCAACTCAGTGCACTGCAATATGCACTTCCCCATGCCAACCTCAACAAAATTAAATAAATAAAATACACTAAACCACAGTACAGTTAGGGGCGAGGGGTGGATTGTTGAGTGGTGAAATCAGTGCCTGCACTTGAAATTGTTGCACTTGAACAGCTTCGAGCATTTTGCCCATACAACCAATTACCTGTAAACAGGGCCATTAAACTGGTAACAACAATAAAAATAACCATAACAGCAGCTATACTGCTGTCAAATAACACATTCATATACAAGTATAGAAGCAGACAAGTGCACGAGAGCCATTTTCATGTTCATGGTCACATTTATTCTTGTTTCACGCTTGGTGTGCTTGTTTTTCTACTGCATTAACACCCACGTTTAACATTTTTAGTATTATTATATGCAATGTATAACAACTTTTCTCTCTCTTTTGTTTTAAACACACACAAACTGCATAGCGTCAATATGTGTGTGTGTGCAAATTCAATTCCATTACAACACACCCTTTTTCAATTTTTACTTCTATTTCTTTTTATTTTCATGACATAACCACAAACTATGTTCGAACATACATCAACACACACACGCACACACATATCTATGGCTGCATTTGGCGCTTCGATGCTGACTACACAGGTTATCGAAGACTTTGGCTATATCTATGACAGTTCGATCACAGTGCCACCAGTCAGTGTACCCATCTGGCCATACACGCTCGACTATAAAATCTCGCACGAATGCAAGAGTGGCACGTGCCCATCGAAGAGCTTCCCTGGAGTTTGGGAGGTGCCGCTCAACACTCACTATGTCGAAGGTTATGAAGGCGGTCACTGTCCCTATCTGGATCAATGTGTGCTTCACAATTTGGATGAGGATGAGGTATTCGCTTGGCTGCAAGAGGACTTCACACGCTACTATGAACAGAACAAGGCACCCTACATGATGCCATTCCACACGAATTGGTTCCAGACGAAACCACTGGAAAATGGCCTCCATAAATTCCTTGATTGGGCACTTGAACTGTAAGTACCTGGCGATAGTATAATAAATTTTTGTTCATATACTCCTACTTACCAATATTTATTGTATGTTATGTATGAGGAGAGAGTAGATTTTATGCTGTTGAAAGTTAATTATTTGTTAATACATTTATATGTACATTATTATTATGTTTGTATGTATATGTATATACATAGGTAGGTGTCTAAATACATGGTTGCGAAAACTCTATTAAATAGGTGAAATTTAAACAGTAGAAATGTTTCAATCGACTGGATATTCAAATATGTAAATAAAATATTAAAGGTAGAGAGAGGTATGAAAAATGAGCATTTCTCATCACCTTTTCGAAAGTAATTTCATTCATTTTCCAAAGCAATAACAATACAGAGTTATTATACGAGTATAACATCTAAGCGTGACTAATCTTTGACAGCACGCTAACGTAGGAGTCCAACATAGCAGAGGAGGTTAGAACGGCAACAGACGCCCTAACTGAATGCGGGAGTGCCATTGACAAAAGATGAGGTCTCACACCCAAATCCATATTTTTTTGGCTATATAACACAAATACTACAGACAAAATTGCCGCTGCTTGTGCCGCAATCAGATTAGGAGGCTTGCGCTACATGCTCAATATCCACCCTCTTTCGGTGTGAGTGGAACATTCTACATTCATATTTCGACGAGCGAAGAGTGGGCGGGGTTCAGCATATTGAGCTTATTCACGGATGGCTCGCAGTTAAATGGAAGGGTTGGTGAAGGACTATTCTGAGAGCCCAAGACCAGCCTACCGAACTATAGCAGTGTGTCTCTAGCAGAAGTAACCGCAATCAAAGAATCAGCTGATTATATGCTCACTTCTGTAACAGCTGTCAGGGAAGTAAACTATTACTTCTACAGCCAAGAGGCAAAACTGGTTCAGAAATGTCCGGCTTCTCTTATGACCGCACCCGAATTCATTGAAATTAGACAAATTGAAATTAGGCAGGTATCCAGTGTTCTTGGAAATTATTGGGTAGATGTGCAAGCTGGGATGGGTCACGTGGGATAGTTTTTCCGCGAAATGAGAAGATTGGCGCTCCCTTAACAACCTGCAATCTGCTCCTGAAAACATTGGTTTTGTAGCACCTCAGCGATTTGTGGCCAAGCAAATCAACTTACAAAGTTGTGAGGTGCTTCTGACCTCCGGTGGAACGAGGGATCGAGCGCTTTAACACATTTTGTAGGTCCCTTTATAGGAGCAGTGTCCACTAGGTGTGTATGCTATTTGAAGGAGTAGCTGGAATCATGTCAACAACTTCTCTTCAACTGTCCTGCTCTCATGGCCCTAAAACTTGAGCATCTTGGCGCTCACTTCTTTGCTGCGTAAGCAAATGGAGCAGACTTAATAGTAATGGTTCTAAAATTATTCTATACAGTAACAGCAAGTAGTAGCAGAGGAAGAGGAAGGCCTCCCTTGTGTTGGAAGTATCAAGTGGAGAAAAATCTTGGTGAACCCAACTTGCTCCGGTAAGCACGAAAAAGAATTGGCGGGAGCGCTTTATTAAACTCAGCCAAAATTGCTTAAGGGACTAACTCGCCAATCAAGAATAGGAAGAAGATATTAACCAGCTGATGGATTTCAACAGTACCATGTGAAGAATATGTATTTTTGGTATTTGGCCGAGCACCTCCTTCTATTTCTGGTATGCATCTTGATGTTTTTCCACAAATGGAGATGCCTGCAGTTTTATGCCACATTCGAATTGTAAATGCTTTTATGAAGGGCTTATTTTCATATCAGGAGCCTTTTCCTGGGGATTTGCCATCGCCTGCTGAGGGCAACCGCTATTAGAAAAAACTTATTTAGTGTTTCATGGTCGGGTTTCCGAACACGACAGTTACGCACTGGTAGTGACGTTCCAGCTCATTCGACTACAGGGGCAGTATTCCTGTATTCTTTACTTAGGAATTTAAAATTATGACAATTAATGAAATGTTGTAGGCGTTTCAAAATTCAAACTTATCGATCGATCGAAAAACCCATCACTGCAAGGTAACAAATGCCGTCCAAAGCTGGCTTGGTATTTACTCAGATAGCTGTGCAAATTAATTAATTTTAATGTTGAGAGGCGAACTGAGCCTCTTAAAAAGAAACAAATTATTTTAACGGCCAAGTGCCGGAGTGGATGTTTATTTAGGCGACTTATCGAAGGTGCGCTGTATATCCCAACTGATTTCTTAAAACATAGAATATTTTACTTAACCTAAGCCAAAACTCGCATTACGCCACAATGTCATGGTATCAAGCCGACCCAGCGAAATGTTTGGCGATAGCGGAAACTCTTGCAGCAAAACAAAAGTGTCCGGTTACTGTCGCTGACCCTTGCAGCTATAGCGCGCTGATACAACTTATGTTATATCGCAATTGCGAGGGCTGTTTCTTAACTTATGAAGCTATAAACTTATGAAACTTACAAATGTCTCTTACAAGTAAAATATCCTATATTAGGTGTTATTTGTTAACTTGCATTAATGCTACCAAAGTAGAAGCTCCGCAGCAAGAATTTTTTAAAACTTTGTACAATCACTACAAAAAGCCTCACCGCAATTCGAGAATCTCCCCTTAAAATATTCAACAATAACCACACCGAGTACAGGAAATCAACAAACACTTTTCACTGCATATTTGACGCTGTATTCTTTCAGTAGAATTAAAAGTATTTTGCAACCAAACATTGCGGAAAGTTTTCTTACTTTTGCTTAGAATTAAAATATTGAGCTTCTGTTTCGTCTGCTCCGTAAATTTTATCAACCGATCATCAATCGGTGTTAATTATTTCATATATACATATTTACCCAACTCATTGAGTATATAAATGTATGTGTGCGTCTGTGTGTGTGCAGAGAATTTACAATCATTGCCTACTCGTACTGCTCCATTTGTTACATCACTCCATCGCATCAGGCGTCTCTCCCAATGTTTTTGCACTCGTTCACTTTTCTACCGCTGACCAACAGCGTTTCGCACGTTTTAATGAGAAAAGTTTAACAACATTAAACTTTCATTTTAAAGCAATACAAAAAAATAGTTGATATAAAAAGCCTTAACAGCAATGGTGGAAAAACGCAACTAATGTTTTGAAAAAAAAGTAATGTAATGAAATGAAAGCCGAACAACAACAGCAAGCCAGAAAAAAAGTGAAAAAATATGCGAACAATTTACCTAACTAAAGAAACGGATGGGCATTACTGTAGGAAGCATGGCTTCAACCGCCGCCATGTTAAAATGGCGCGTGTATTGTTGATCAAACTTCGGTAATGAAGTTACGCTGATAATATCGTGCGCTAACGGCAAAGCTGATGGTACTAAGCATTAGCAGTATTAGGAGGCATTATTGTTTTCACTCGGCACTAGGTATTAGGACTAGCCGTAAATGCCAACTGCCATTTGTTTTACTTTTTGTCTCATTTCTAGATAGGAAGGTCGGAATAGTACGAATCATTCATAGAGGGCATACAGTTCACGGCAAAAAAAAGATTATATATACATATAATTGGCGCGTACACCCTTTGATGTTGTTCCACAAATGGAGGGACCTACAGTTTCAAGCCGACTCCGAACGGCAGATATTTTTATGAGGAACTTTTTCATGGCAGAAATACACTCGTAGTTTTGCCATTGCCTGCCGAGGGGCAACCGCTATTAGAAAAATGTTTTTATTAATTTTGGTTTCACCGAGATTCTAACCAACGTTCTATCTGTGAATTCCGAATGGTAAACAACCCATTCGGCTACGGCGGCCGCCTAAAAAAGATTACTCATTCGCAAATCTGTCTTAACTTACATGCCATGAAATACAAGGTTGGACAAAATTAATCATCCCATTTTATTTTTAAATAACTTGCCTACTAAATAAAAACACATGATTTTGAGTGATGGAAATCTTTATTTTGACCTTTACACGCTCCGTTGCGTGTCTGTTTGTATACTGAAGCTGTCTTTTTCACAAATGTCAAATATGATTGACATACGACCCCATTTGCAAGTATTATAAACCTTTCGACAGGGTGACACATAGTTAAAATTAATTTGGAGAGATTAACTCTTGTAGTAGTTGGAAGTGTAAAAGACTTACATATGTTAAAGGTTTTCATGGGCTTCGAAGCGTAAGTAGCAGACTTATTTTAAATTTTTTTTTTCGAACATAATAAATGAAATATTTTTTTCAACTGTTTCAATATATCAGAAACAAATATTTGACTAAAGTTTTCAAAAATCTTAAAACTCTATGCAGTTTTATAAACCATTTTCACTTTGGTTCAATAAAGTGGAACTTGGAAGTGACTTTCGAATATGTGCGCAAATTCTGATAAAAAAAATTTAAAAAATGTAATGATAGTTTTTTTTTAATTTTATCAAATTTTTGTGAAAAAATCGATCAAAAAATTTTTCAAATAAATTGTGGTTAAGTTTCAAGGGCCGGTGTTGATTTTGAATAAAATACAATCTTTTCAAGAAATTATTGTCATTTCACTTTATTATGATAATACTGGTAGGGCTTAATTACGTGTGGAACAAAATATCAGCCAAATAGCCGCCAAGGGCTCGGCGGCACACCTCCCTCCGATGGTCCTGAGGCATAATTGAGGTTTTACGCCGTGAATTAAATCTTGAATTGTTGCTGGCTTATCGACGTACATTGTTTCTTTCAAATAACTCCAAAGAAAGAAGTCCATCGGTGTCGTTGACGTTTAGGTGTGGTTCACATTCAACATCGGCCCTTGAAATTTAACCACCCTTTATAAGGTTTTGAATTTTTCGAAGATCTGATCTTTAAACCAATAAAAGCAACTGCAATAAAATTTTGTGCCAAAAAAGTGATATTTTCTTTAAATATATGTAATAAGTGAATCATGACCCCAGTTTTCCTTTTGTAATTTTTTACAAGCATCAATTTTTAATAATTTTTACTAAAGCTCTTATTTCGATCTTCGCAGGCTCATTACTTCGAAAATTGGAGAAATAACTTTTTATTTTACTTATGATTCAAACTGTAAAAAAAAATGGTCTGGTTCAATACCCAATTGATTTTCCCGTATATTGTAATAAGTGACTCATTTTTTTATGACACAGGAGTCAATAACTGGGCATGATTACAAATAATTATTAAAAATAATCACAATTATATGCTGTTGACACAAAAACCGAAATGATAAGAAAACAAAAATACTTTTTCAATTTAAATAAGTGCTTAAATGAATGCACAATACAAAATAACAAATGAAGTATTTCCGCTATTCCCTACATAAAAAACGTATTATAATAAAGCACAAAATTACAGACCAATTTTAAAGATCTCGTCAGTATCTAAATTATTTAAAAGTATTCACAAAGAAAATATGTGTTTCACAACTAAAAATATGATATAACCATATTAGCCCGATTTCGTTAGACTGTGTTCACACAGGGAAACTTTTGTTGCTTCAACTATACAACTTCTCTTTTTGGTTTTGTTCGCGTCGTTCACACAGGGCTACAGCCAACAACAACATTCAGCAGTATGAAAATACAAAATGAGTTGCCCGAGAATGAGCAACTTAGTGCCGCTCTCCTTCCCTCCTATTCCCCTCTTCCACAAGTTACGAGTTGCTTCAACAAAAGTCTCTCTATGTGAACGCGGCCTTACAGGTGGGTCCATAGTTACGTTAACTTTTCAAAAACGTTCGATGAAGTAGCGCTTAAAATTGTATTAGATAATGTGTCATAACTGAGTTTTCATTCAGTTTTTTCTTAGTTGGCTGTGATCTAGCTTAAAAAATATGAATTCTTAAGTAATGTCAATTCTACCCAATATGTGGGCATCCATTTATTCACAAACAAGCTCTGAACCAGGTCGGTCTACATCTCGCAAGCTAACAGTAAATGGTCCCACTTGTTTGTTAACGAGACAGTCTAGATCGGGCTTCCATTAGTACACTGGTTGGTATCATCAGCGTGCACCGCCTACTGCGAACGCATTGGAAACGTATGTGGTTCCCCTCAAACAACTTCCGTCGCACTTGCAGGAATAGATGAGGAACAAGAAGGAGGTGGAGAATGTTGCACACTTGCCCTGGCACACTTGCTTGCTCTTGTCAGCACACGATATCGTCGATCAATAGGCCAGGTATAAAGGTGCGTTGTCATACCACAGTTGGCCAATCTACTCCTCCTTAAACCATACTGTATCGCTGATGAATCCCTTTAGTCCCTTTGAATTAATATTCATCAACTGATCTAAAAATTAGCTCAAGAGAAATACTAATTTTTTAAATAATTTGCAGAACATATTACATACAAAACTTTGTTTCTTAATGATGTGAAGTAAAACAAAAACGTCAGTGAAAAATCGTAAATTCATCTATGATATATCAAACAGCTATTTTTAACTGTCAGGACTTGGTTAACATTTTAATGATGATTTTTTTAATTCTCATACCCTTTAACTAAAAACAGAAGAAAATAGTGGGCGTACAGTCAAAAAAATTTTTTTTTTTTCAAAACAATCTTTAAAATCAAATATCTCGAAAACGACGAAAGTCTTGGACGCCATGTCACATAATTAATTTAATGAGAAAGGATATACATAAATAATTATGTTGTTAGGTTTTTAGTGCGGCAACCATGCATATATTTATTAACTATAGTTGAAAATCGAGCCACTGTTTTAACGTCAAATTATGTGCATTGATAAGGTTCGCTCTCTGTCAACACCCGTTGTGTTCTCGTTATTTTCAATCTTGCTGTGGACTGTGCACTAAAAACGAAGAATTGCAAAATATTACATATGAACACGACGAGCAACACCAAAAGAGAATTTGCAAGCAATAGAATTTGCTCTGTATGAACGCAGTCTAATGAAATTTGCCTAATATCAGAAGAGAGATTTGGCGGCATTGAAAAAACTGAGTTTTACCAGTTTTAGGAGGTATAAAGCCTTTTCGATTCGCTAAGCGTCAGCAAGTGGTGAATAGATGAAGCAACTGGAAATAAATATATGTATGTTGGTAACACTGGAAAAGAGCTGCCAAAATCTACATTTATTTAGAAGCACTTAAAGAGTTTTAGTAGGGCCGCTTTCATATAGGCAAACATTTGTTACTTCAACTCATTAGGTATGACTCTCTTGTCTATCAACATCCTTTGTGTTCTCGTTCTTCTCAATGTTGTTTTTGATTGTAGACTTAAAAGTAGCATTTGTAAAGTGTGTGAGCACGACGGGAAAATAAAAAACGAATTTGGAAAGTTGAAGCCACAAAGACCTCACTGTATTATCGCGGTCTAATACAACGTTCTTGAAAGAGATTTGGCGGCATTAAATATAGTGAATTATATCAATTTTATGACGTATAGCCCGCGCGCTAGTAGCAAATTATGCTCCATAACTTTGTTGTTGCTTTCACATGCAAATTTTTTGTCAAGTGAGCAGAAAAGTGACAAATCGAAGCCGCCTTAAGTGAAAGCAAATTTGTCAAAAGTTTTTGACATTAACTTGGTTTCGGATTTGCCGGCAAGAACTTCGATATACCAGCTGAAATTGAACGCTAAGATGGGAAAAGGAAAGCACCTTAGATCCACTGTAGGCAAATTTAGCTTCGCCGGCAAAACCTCCGCAAACAGACTGCAGTTGATCGACTTCGCTGGACATCAGGCATGGTTGACTGTAGCAAGAAGTTCCACAATAAAAAATATTCAACAAGACACGTGGACGTCTTTTGATCAAATCGACCGTGAAAGTATTCGCGCCTGCTGGGGCTGTCCAAAGTGGGGCACGGTGCTCACTACTTTGAAAAGACCAAATGGAAAGGGGCATTACTTCGCTTGGGGCTTCTAAAAAGGTACTATTTAGCATGACAGTAGAAACAATGCTTTGCTCGACTCGGCCAAAAGCTGATTAGTTAGCCACTACGCCAATAAAGAAGAAGAATTATTTTTATTGATGAGTCAGAAAATCTTTAGTACTGAACCAAAAGTCGTACGTCATCATTTGATGGAAATGTTTCGTCAAGCGGGAACAGCCCGCACATAGCGAGCAGAGAAGTATTGAATCGAAGGCGCCTTTAGAGTAGCACTAAACCGCTAAATAGAAAAAGAAAGTCGATGGAAAATTAAATTTTTTTTTTATATATCCGTTATTATAAGTGGATTTCGTACTACGACCTGAAAGTTCTATTGTGCTCCAAATATCAGTTTTTTAATAAATATATTTTGTCTCACGTATTAGTTATATATTTATGTATCTATCACTTCAATTCTGAATATGAGACAAATCGAGCCGTAAATATTAGGTGCGCAACTAAGTTCCCGCTGTTTGTCAATAGATGCCACCAGCAGTGTCTGTTAGTCGATTCTAACATAACCTAAACGTCATGAACCCAGCTTAGACATATGCTAAACAAACTGATTCGATACACTAGTGATTTTGTTTTGGTCTCATATATTTTAGGTTTTGTGAGAATGTCTGATTTTGTGTCGAATAATCGTCATTTGCGGGAAGTGCTGATTTTCCTCTTACATTTGAAAAAAACGGCGGCTGAAGCGCATCGAGAGCTATAAAAAGTTTAAGGAGATGTTGCTTTAAGTGAAACAACGTGCCGAAATTTGTTCCGTCATGTAAAAGTAATTCTACAGCATGACAACCCTCGACCTCACGTTGCCAAACCCATTAAAACCAACCTGGAAACACTGAAATGGGAAATCCTATCCCACTCGCCATATTCTCCAGATATTGCGCCGACCGATTATCACCTGTTCCGATCGATGGCACATGATCTAGCTGACCAGCAGTACCATTCATATGAAGACATGGAAAAATGGCTTGATCCGTGGATAGCCTCAAAAGATGAACAGTTTTACCGCGACGGTATACGAGATGTGCCAGAAATATGGGAAAAAGTAGTAGCCAGCGATGGGCAATACTTTCAACGATTCACTTGTAACCATTTTTTCAAAATAAAGTTGTATTTTCATCAAAATTACAGCGAGAACTTAGTTGCACACCCAATACATATAATTTTTAAAAATACTAGCACTGCAGTGCGAAGTTTTAGTACCTTTCCTGATCCTTTCCCTATAAGTGCCAGTTATAAAAAGAAATAGGAAGCAAATTCTTTAAGTAGCTTTCGGATTTACGTCCATACAAATATTTGCTGTGCCTCTTTTTAATCACAGATTCCATTCCAATTTTTCAAATCGTTTAGAATTTTCATCCTTTAATTTTTTTCTACCTTTCCAATATTTCAAAGCTTCTTAGAATTTAAAGTAGCAAAAAGTTTTAATAGCCAAACCAACGGACAAAGAAATAGCCAGAGACTACTGATAATTGAATCACCTCCATGGAAAGTTATAGTTTCTGAAACAGTTTTTATACCAAGTCTTATCCAATTAGCTGCTTAAGAGTGTTCGCATGTGAATATTCACACATATAGTAACACATACAGACATAGATATGTGTATTGTTGCTATTGTAAATAAAATAAAATTGGCTACTCTTTTCTCACACATCCACATACACGTCGGTGGGTACACATAAAAGGATGCATCCAAATATATTTGGGTTATACAAAAACTGAAAGGACATAGTAAAAGTTTCTCCAATTATGGCGAACAGTAACAAACTCGACGACTCGTCGAAGCGACAATTCGATTGTGACAAATTGCAAAATTGTGACATTTGGCTTGTTTATGTAGTTGTTGTAGTTATTTTATTGTTATTTTCCTTGCAATGCTTTTATCGCGAGGTGACATCAATAACAATAACGGGGTGCGGGTGGGGAGGTATACATACAATGAACAAAAAGTGTAAAAGTCTATAAATGAAGACATGCAAAAAAAACCAAAAAAACGAAAGAAACAAAATGGAAAGGTGCTCGAGCCAACCGGTGGGAGAATACAACGCAAAAGAAGAAGCAGCAAAGTCGAAATAAAATTTTATGTGTCAATGACATTTGTGTGTCGTAAACAAATTAAATGCTTGTCAACAACAATTTTCCCAACTTTGCTACGTAGGCAATACGGCAACACAAAAACTTTTGGCTTTTGCGCTCTCGTCTCCCGTCTCTCGGCTCTTGTTACAGTTTGTTACAGTTGCTACTTTGTATTTACAGCTGTTCGTGAGGTGTCACTAACAAGAAGTAAGTGTGTGTGTGGTGTTTCTGTTTGTGTAGGTGTAGGTGTGTATGTGTGAGGCGCATGTATGCACAAGCGGTTGTATCGTTTTTCGATGGCGATTGTTGGTCGAAGTTCGATATTTTGACAGCAATTCTGGAGCAGCAGCTCAAACGTCTCCCTTTGCTGCATGCAACACTTGCACATGTATAGGTATATGTATATGTGTTCACACAACTACAGAAAAAGTTATTTGAGGGCACTTGGATAAACCGCAATAAGCTTTCTTTCAAGCATTTTCATATTACTACGTATTTCTCTTTGAATTGAATTTGTCGTTGCGAAAGGTATTGACAAAGTTCTGAAGTATTTCTCACTTAGTTAAAAGATCCTTCGGTTATATAACTTTGTTACTTATTTTAAATGAGCTTAACAAAAAATTACTGGGGAATTATGTCATTGATTTTTGTAGTGCGATAAAAGTGTTGATTGAAGATAATAGCAAAAGTTTTGCAGCATAGGACTGCAACGAAAGTTAATGTCGCAGTGCCCTCAGGAGGTGCTATTCAGGAAACTGTTTTTTCAACATTAAGGAAACCAGTTAAATTAGTGATAATCAGTGAATATTGAAAAGGCTTACGAGTGGCTTAGCTGCAGTGGTGCACTTCTTTCACAGAATAAAAATCCATACAAAGAGGTACAGTCCGGTTCTTTTGATTAGAGGAAATATTTTTTATGGAAGCAAACGGACAGAATGCGCAGAAGATTGTACTTTACTCGAAAATAAACATGCATCAAAATATTGTTCCATCTAACGGTATTTCGCAGCAGTAAAACTTCAGCAGCTGTAATACTGTGCTTGATTTATTGGTTCACGTGAATAGAGGCACTCAGTTTGTCTACATTATTTGCGTACTTAAGCAGTTTGGTCGAAAACTAATTAATTCTCATAAAATGGGAAAGTAGATAAGTTTGACAGATCGCGAAAAAGGACAAAGCGATGGAGACTTTCGAATAGCCAAATTACCAAAAAGGTTGGTCGGAGTCCAAACGTTGTGGATCTTTACGTGAAATAAGGTGCCATCTCTGGTAAGACCTACAAAGGCAAAACTGCCATGGCTTTGACACCGAAAGAAATCCACAAAATCTTTAGTTTATTTTCGAGCACAGTACAGTCGTCACTTGAATTATCAGAAAACCTAGTGTCACTAGATTAAATGCGGTTGCTATAATAACCATTTTCTCCCATAAAACTTATGGGATGATATGGATTCTGTAATTTCATAAATTTTAGAGTCTTAGTCTTCAGTGCAAGTTATCGGTATTTATCAATCTAAATCCGAAATCATTCGGATCAACTCCTCCAAATATTCTCCAGCAGAAGTGGGTATCTAAATAACTTTACTTGTAAGTCACTAGTACCACCCGAAGCGGCCGATTAAGTTGGATTCGAAACCAGCTGTAGCACGAAACGTCTCTCTTTGGCAGGGAATGGCAAACTTCCGAGAATATTTCTCTCATGAAAAAGCTCTTTTGAAAACACCATTTGCAAGTACACATAATATCACTCGTGATGGAAAATTCGACCAGTAACAATTCTCGCGATTTAGACGTCTCTATTGCTGCTGATATTGACCTTTCCGTGACTAACTTCTACTCGTCTCGTATCTTCGAACTGCCACAGCTTTCTTTGTATGCTTTCACCTTCATTATACACCGCCCTCCATACCAATTTAGAAAGCAGCTCCTCGTCTGCAATGCTATCCGGTTCCAGGTCTTTTCCGGCCACTGATTTTAGTTTGAAACTTTCATTTTCGAAACATGTGCACTGAAACATCGCGTCCGAGCAATCCTGCTAAATACGAGTTAATACTATTATATTTTCACCTAGTCTGAGATATTCGTATTGTTTTGCCTTACCCTCCTTCGTTTTGTCCAGACTCTTCTTGCATCATCCACGAGATTATCGAATGCAGATGAGCTACATCGTTTGAGAGAGTTTTGGATGCACTAATGACTCTTAAACGACATAGTCTGTACGCGGCTGCAAACATGTGTTCATAAGTCTTTATTTTCCTCGAATGGCAAATTACAAGGTTTGGCCATCCGAAGCTAAATTGTGAGAGTAACTTTCGCTGCCACGTCAACAGGAATTCGGCAGTAGAATTCTGCGCGCTCATTTCACATGTATTCTTACGCTCGTCCAATCAGTCATTGTTCAGACGGCAACGTGTAAGACGAGTAGAAGCTTCCTTAATTTTTTGTTATAACAGCAACACAATCTCAGTTTCAAATGACGTAAGCAACTTACTTGATTCCTCCAAATTCGGCGAGAGCCAGTTAACAGTCGCCTGTTGGCTACACCCTCTAAATTCTTTTCACTATATTTGTTTTCAACGAGTGTGTCAGCTTCATGGAGAGGAACTAAGCTTACCAAGCTAGATATCAGAAGCCTTTTGTCACTTTTGCAACCACCGTCGGAAGTATTCTCGATGTCGAACTACTTTTTGTCGATGCTTTTTATGTAGCATATTCCGCGTGTTAACGAAAGTTTATATAATATTTTAATTTATATAGGTTAATTATAATTTAGCACGTAATGGACCAACGAATTCATTCAACACTAGACAAAAAAATCAATACCCGTTTCAAAAGATGGTGGCAATTTTATTTCTTTTTATTGAAAATTATTTTTCACATTAACAAAACAATGTATTTGGACATACTATAAATGTAGGCAAACATTTCATGTTGACAAACCGCAAGCCAATACGACTATAAAAAATACATCTGATGCTTTATTCAATTTACTTTCAATAGATTCACCTGCCGTCTTGTCCGTAAACTTCAAGTTTTAAATTTTCCGTAATTTGTCTCAAGTTTCTCTAAATTTTAATAGAAAAATAGAAATATACTCTCATATCACTGCTTATACCATTAACAACATCAAATCTCTATAATAAAATTTAGCGGCAAATATTTCTGTAGAATATCATATTTTAACCCAATATTTCTTATCTGTGTGAACCCTTTGCGACACTTATTTAAAAAAAAATGTATTGAAAAGTATGAATTTGTGAGGTGGATAAAGGATTTCAATATTCCACAAAAATATTCCACGCAGAATTTCAGTAGAGGCTGCTGTGCAATGGTATATTTCACTTCTGAGACACGTCATGTTTGTTTGCTCTCGGAGCGGCAGACGTGTTTTGTTTTTATTAATTTATTTTTTTATTTTATAATTCTAATTACTTCTTAATACTACATATGCCACTAACATTTCAGAAATAAATGAATTCTTACGTGAAATGTAATGCTTTTACATACTACTCCACGCAACCCAAAAATATTTTCTCAAATAAATCCGTACCCAAGGAGTTAAACAAATTTATTGAGCCTATTAATCTCGATACGAAGCATCGCATTAACAGCGAGTACTCGCAAGTTGCTTTTGGAGCTAAGTATAAATATATACTTTCCTCATTAATCCTCACTTAGCGTCAAATGTACATACATAAAATATAATTCTAAGTGAAAGCATTTTAAGCAGAAAAGTAAGCAAAACTCAACAGGTGTAAATCAATTAAATCCTACTCGCAAAATCTTGAAACTGAAAAGAAAACGGTCGCCAAACCAAACATCAGCAGTGAATCCTATACTGCACCTTTTTGTATGTCATCTTTGACATTTGTCAAGTAGATAGACTTCAAATTTTATGCGATAGAACAGCGCGTTAAAATTGTTTAAACTTCATATGGAAATGGTCGATCTTCAATAAACACAAATTCATGACTTGTTTGATGGAAATAATCGTTCGACTGAGTCGACATTTTAAAGCGTGGTGGAAAAATTTGAAGAAACTGTTTCTGTCGATATATTAAAAAGACTGGTGAACCAAAAACTGGAAATTCTGTTGAGAATATTGCTGCTGTGGCGCAAAGTTTTGCTGAACAGCCTTCAAAATCAATATCTCGACATTCTCAACAATTAGGCATTCATTAATTGACTGTTTGTCGAGTTTTTAGCGCTCTAAATGGGTTCATGGTGTGCATTTAAATTAAGTAATTTTTACATATAATTGTTAAGAGACGTATTTTGAATAAAAAATAGTTTATTATTATAAATGGCCATTTGTGAACTGCAACCGGAAAAGATTTATGGTGCAGCCATGTAGGCCATTCATACAACTTAGGCTATTAGTAAATCCTAAAACTGTTGTAGGCTTATTTGCTTCCAGGAGTTTTCGATCTATAACCCCGCTTCGCAGGTAATTCAGTCTGCGTCGTGCTACTGGTGGGCAGTCGCATAGAATATGTTCTGTTGTTTCTTGTGCCCCTTCAAAAATAATTTTCTACCACACCCATCTTTTTCATGTGCAATTAAGTTGTCCTGTTAATAGTTCAGTGTAAGGTTTTATGTCATTTCTGCTGAGGTAAAGGATTGCCTCTACCTTTATACGCTCTAGATCAATGAGTCTTTTTGATTGTCGCATGCCCGTTTGGGCTCTCCAGTACTCGGTTGAGTCTCATTGTTCCCGCTCACGTAGAAAAGTACTGTGAAGCTGTTATTTACCCCGCAGTAAGATTCAGGACCTATGAAGGAAGTATTTGCATCCTTTTTCTCAAAAGTGTCCGAAATTTCATTCCCTTCGTGTCCCTCATGTCGCGGTGCTCCTCATGTCCACGTACCCACATCAGAGTAACAAAGTTTCTTGATGATAGGGTTTCGAGAATTTTAAATATTCCCAGACCAACCCTGATTGGAATGAGAAGCTATCAGGCGATTTAAGAGCTCATAGCTCTCCTCCTGGACCTCCGCCAGAAAATTGGAAGTCGTATTTCCCATTGCAACTGGCTTCTTGAAGTTTGACACGACAATTCCAGCCCCGGCACAGCCGTCATCCATCTTGAACCCATCAGTAAACCACACCATGCGTCTTGTTTTAAAGATATTCCATTATTTTTTGACGCTGAGCGATCACTGATGACCACCTTCAAATTCGTGGAGAATTCAAGTTTTCTTTCCATCTTGGTATAGACCGTCAGTCACGGAGAGTTCAGGATTGAACTCAGAATTCTTACATGCCCTGTAAGATCGCCTTCTTAAGATGAAATAGAATAGCAAACTTTAGGACTGCACTAGCTGCCGACCGTTTGAAATGAACAATTATTTTGAAAGACCTTTTAATTTACCAGAAAAAAATCAATATGAATCTGCTATGTAGAAGAGGAAGTCAATGCATTATACGCTCAGATTAAAGTAGCGTCATTTTCGAGTCGAATGGGAATAAAATAGAATAGACAAATTAAATTCTCGGCCCATCGACAGATTACTCCGGCTTATTAAAAAAATGTGGAAGGACATTGCGCGATAGTTAGTCATCATTTTTAGTATCTACCCTTACACAATTTTATACCTTAAAATGCAAAAAAAAACTAGTCCGAGTTACATTAAGCTAAAGAAGTAAACCTTTTATAATTAACCTTTGTGAGAAAAAATGCCAGCAAGTGTTATTCAATACCTGCGTCAACTCCAAACACTTAACCACCATTGAACTAAAAATAATTTTCCCATTAACAGTGTCGGTTTCCGTTGCTAATACCTGCCTGTAGACGACATCCGGCTTGCTTACAAACATTAAGGCTTCCCTGCATTTTCCATATTTTCTAAAACTTCTCAGAATTTTTTATTTAATTTTTTTTCCGATGTTTGTATTTTTTCTTTTGTTTTGGTTCGACGTTCTCTGCAATTAACATGGTAGTAGAGAGCAAAAACACGGAATCACTATGCACACTCGTACATAACTAAGTATACTTCAATTTCCCCTTCAAAGTTAGTTTTAAATTCATCAGCGCCAGCAGCAGCCATTTTGACGACGGTTTATGTGGCGAAGGTAGAGGGCAGGTGAAGGGAGCGTCTGGTCTAACTTTTGTATGTTTGGTTTAAAACTTTTGGTATTTTTAATTAGTGCCAATATTAGTAGCAAAGTAAGAGGCTGGCGATGTGAAATTGATTCTCTACGGTATAACGGTGCGTATGAGTAACTATTAGCTGTTGGCCATTGAAATGTACGTACGTATCAATACAAGCAGATCGCACTTTTTCATGTGTTTAGCTAACTTCATTACATATTTTTTTTACTTGGCTTTTTCTTTCACCTCGAGCTGTTTGATTGGTGTGAAACAGAGTTTAATTTAAATTGAATTCAACGAAGTTTGTTGTTTGACACCTGTAAGTTGGTCCGGTGCACTTAACACTTCGCCCCATTTCTCTGACATTGTGCTGATCTTTCAGAATGTTTGTGGCAATTTTGCTGCCATATCATTTGAACGTACGTATGTTTGCTGCTACGTAACTACACATCGAAGTTCTTGGGATGTTATCTACATTTTTTGCTAGCAGAAAGTAGATAAAATCTATACCACGAAACGCCTTTGTACCAATTTCCACTTTAATTATTGTCAAACTTTCCTTATAAGGTGACTTCTATTACTAGTCTATCAAAAATCGCATCTACTTGGCTTTACCCACCCCTTGTGCGTTTTCGTGCTGCTGATAAGCCACCCATGTGGGTCCTGAGCTGTGCCCCCATTATCATTACATGTTCGTTCAAGAGTCTATCACTTATTGGAGTATCTTCTGTTTGCGCAAATACAACTTTTTTCGTATTTCGGCATTCACTATTTTCCAACTTTGTTCCAAGGTAATTTTGGCATGGTCTACATATTCACTATGAATGAGTAAATAGGGTCTGCATCTCATTTTCATCTTTACATCACACTGCGATCAGACGCTCGACAATCTTTGCATAGGTAGCTGTACGTTTTTTGTTGCATAGAGGCGTGTGCGTATTTTGGCTGCAACAAGGTAATGGTCCGAGTCGGTGTTGGGTCCTCGGATTGTACGTACAGCTAAAACTCTAGCAGCGTGATCCATCTATCGTAACATGGCCGATCTGGTTGCATGGTTTTTCGATCAGGAGACGGCCACGTGACTGCAGACTACTATGTTATGAGTTCTGGCGAAGTCGATCAGCCTCTGTTCTTTACCGGATGTTTCGTTGTGCAAGCTGAATTTACCGGCTGTGGAAACAGCACTCATAAGAATGGTCTAGGAACTCATAGAAGGAATCTCTGACCGCATCCTCCTTCTCCACTTTTTGGGGCGTGGGCGCGAATGGCTGAAGAATCTCGCTTTGGTGCGCATTACTGGGAGACGCTCGTCCACCGGAGTGAACGTAAGTTTGTACTTGGCGACGAAATCTCTCTTGTGTACCATAAATAAAAATTTTGCAAAAGCCTGAAAAGACGATTGCGATTGGATATCTCAACCAGGCTCTTGGAGTTTTTATGTCAGGCGATGTCTCGATGAGCATGGAGGTTTTTGATTTATCGCCTGCTTTAATCTCGTCAGTGACCTGTACTAGTAAAATTCAGTGCTGGGCCTGGTGGCAGTTGTTCATAAAATATTCCCTTCCAATCCCACCAAACACACAGCAAAACGTTGTTCCCACTAATGTGAACTATATGTACAATGAAGGATCCAAAAAGGAAGTTGGTAGGATAGAGATATGGCTTTTGGACAGTTACTTCATATGAAGTACTGATTTAGGTTTGATTGCAAAGGTCTTTCAATCGAAACCCTTTGCAATACTTAAAGTAGCAGACTGGATAATTACCGAAAGATGACGAGAGCTTAAAAAAAAGGGTCTGCAGTGTCAGTCAAGCTGCTCTAAAGGTCTTAGAAAGTATTGGCAACTCTTCAAAAATAGTACGAGAATGCAAGTTGAAGCTAAGCTATGTTGCAAAATAGGATAGGTTTCAAGTTATATGGGTGCGAGGTAGGCCGGGTGGATTTGTGGGGAGGCAAAAAAATCGCCCATTGCTCCGTGAAAATCATATTCTAGGGATCAAAATAAGAATCTTTGCCGAAGGAACCATACCTCTAAAACGAATTCTGATGTCCCCCAATTTGGGTTGAACTTTTTAGTTTCTTTTCTCATGTAAAGGCCAAAAATGGTGATATTTTGAAATGATTGTATGGGGAACTCCCCAGGGGAGTTCCAGGGGGTGTGCCACTGGCATGGGTGGATCGGCCGTCCAAAGTTGGTGGGGGTCGGTCATACATTTGGACTCATTGCCTCGTCCAATTGGGCCAGAGCCAATTTAGATCCCAGTATAGCAAGAACTGTCGAGTGCACTAAGGCTTTCATAAATGAAGCTGTGAAAACAGTGGGTGCAGCACTGACACTGCAAAAGAACCAAGTGTTGGGTTTAAAAGCCTGCCACGGTGTAGCAAAATCTTTTCTCAGGCAGAAGAAGAGTAAGCCACGAGCTCTTATGGGTCTAGTGCCCAGATACAATCCATGGAGACCGCCAAAGGCATCGTCCACGATCCACTGTGTATCTTGTTTGGAGAATGAAGTTAGCACAGAGTATTTTCTCTGGTGCTGTGCGGCTTTTGCTATACTTAGATGGCACATTTTTAGATCGGATGTAATGAGAATGGACGAGCTACATTAATCTTTCCCTTAATAAACTACTAAGTTCCTTAAAAATAAATTTGAAAAGTATGCAGAGGAATAATGAACTTAAATGCTCACCTATCTTTCCGTATCCCTCAAATCCTCTCTCTTGGCCGTAAGTGCAATGGCCATAGTTGTCTGAATGCTTGGAAAATTTCCGGTCTGATTGAAATGCGTGAAGTTTTGGACATTTTTTTCACAAATTTTGTAGCTTTGATTTGTATAGATTTTGTAGGAGAAGGATATATATTTACTAGAAAAAATTATTGAATTAATTGATACTTATATTCCTATTCTTTATTATACTTTTTACTATTTATATAAGTGAACACTCGTATCTATGTATGTATTTTCACGCCGAGAAGTTTTGCATTTCCCAATTTTCCTTACCAATTTTGTAACAACAAAGTATTCAATTAAAATGTGTTTATTTATTTCATAGCATCTGGCGTGCATGCAAATATTTGCTTTTTTCCAGTAATATTTTTTTTATATTTAGCTTAAGCACCCACTCCTTTAGCTTTCAATTCCCCCTTCCTCAATTTGTGTTATTTTAACTTCTACTCTGACAGACTAACTTCTAACTGACCACACAACTTTTTATTATATTTCCGAAACTACTATCTAATTGACACGCCCTATTTTTTCTCTCTCTCTCACTTTCATTGCAGACCCGACGTCTACATTCTAACCATCACTCAAATGCTGCAATACATGACTGACCCGAAAGAGTTACGTGACGTCAACACCATCGAAGCATGGAAATGCGACAAAAGCGTCGCTGTTGCACCAAAACCATGCAACATTTGGAATACCTGTGCGCTGCCCTTCAAAATACCCGAACAGAATCTAACGGACACACGCTACATGGAAACTTGCCGCGAATGCCCCAATGTCTATCCATGGTTGGGTGATGCTGGCGGTACTGGCATATCAGGGCGTGACAATTACATTTTCTCTGGACCGGCGAACACTGACGAGGAGAGCGAAGATGCGGCCAGCGATGATGAAAAGTAAGAGGAACAACAGTGCGGAGTACCAGTGCAAGATGAAGTTGAAAAGGTGCGCTAAGCTAATATAAGCTAAAAAGTTTGATGGGTCAGGTGACAAGTGTCAACTGACAGCTGCTGTCAACTGTCAACTGCCAACTAAGTGTGAAGTGCCTTGTGTTTACTTTTTCAGTTTTACGTTAACTTTTGTTGTCTTCTATAGATATTTTCGTTAATTTTTTTTATTTTGCAGCCATTTATAGAATGTGCCAATTAATGCTTACAATTTTGTTTTTGTATCATTGTTATTTCTCTCGTTCATATGTTTCAATACCGTAGCAAATTTTTTGTATTTTTTATATTTCTTTTTTGCTCAAATTATTTTAAATTTCACAGTACTTTCCAATCTTTTTCAGTCTATTTACTTGTTTTAGTTTTTAAGTCATGAAATCGTGTCAATCGTAGGCATTAAGCAAATATAAATAAAATGAATTTCTTTTTATAAATAAAAACAAAAACAAGAGACTATTTTTTAATGAAGCGAAATGACCTACGCAATCATAAAGTGTAAGTGGTTTTTAGCGTCCTAAGTGTTTTATACCCACAGGTCGCTGCTCACCTCATTAACTTTGCAATTATGCAATAACGCATCAGATTTCAAGCACTAACAACGACAACAAAGGTAATTTAATAGCCGCAGAAAATATACTAAGCGTTTGTGCACATACCTTCATACATCTTGTCAGAGCCAGCCTCACGCGGCACTTATCGTCAACATCTTCCTATTGTACCGCCTTTTTCACCCATCAAACATTAGGCCTTCTGAAAATTTTGACTTTTGCGGCTTACATATAAAAGTATACGTTCGCCAAATTATGTTCATACATACAAGTGTATCCATAGGGCCAACCGAAAATACGAATATTCTTGTTTCATTTCAAGTATATGCCTGGGTGTACCTTTTATACGAGATGGCGCAAAATTAATCATCCCATCTTAAATAACTTTTTTACTAAATAAAAACAAATGATTTGAAATGATAAAAATCTTTATCTTGCCTTTTATGCGTTCCATTTCTTGTGTGTTTGATATTCTGTCTGCAGCTGTCTATTTCACAAATGTCAAATATAATTTAAGTACGACAGCATTTCAAAAAATTAATTTTCGCCACCAATTTTCACTAAGTGCTTGCCCTAACCACTATTAATTCTTGCCCCTATTACTTCTTCTCATTGTATGTACATCCCGTTGCAAGATTATAAACACACCACTATTTTTTTTTTATAAAAATACGTAGTTTATACCCAAAAGCTCCAAACTTTGTTGCTTCAAAATGCTTCAAATTGAATCTTGCTCGTTAGCTTTATTGTTGCTTTCATATTGCAAATATTTCGTCAAGTGAGGCGAGCAGAAAAGGGGCGAATAGAAGAAGCCTTCTATTTGGAACCCTTTGGATAAGCCGATGTCAAGAAGAAGGTCGATATGTGGGTGCCACGTCAACTGGTGCAAAACAAATTTTTTTTATCGAGTTGACGCCTGCATTTGCTGAAACGTAACGAAGTCGACCCATTTTTGCAGCGATTGGGAACTAGCGATGAAAAATTACTCACATACGAGAACAGCAACCGGAATTTGTAGTATTAATCGCCAAACCTGAATCAACTTTCAATGATGTTTTATCATATGTTTGGTGCAATAGGAATCGAATTATTCACTATGAGCTGATGACATCTGGAATCACAGTTTTTGAACATTGGCTTATTTGTAGCCTTAAGTAAAGGGTTTTCCAATAGCAGGTGTTACAGGTGAATGGATTGCGCTATCGAGAGATGATTAACGATTTTTTATGGCCGGAATCAGATGGTACTGATCTGGACAACGTTTATTTTCAACAAGATGGCGAAACCATTGATCTTTTACGGGAAAAGTTGGCGGACCGTGTTATCTCTCGAAGAGGTGATCACAATTGGCCACCGAGATCTTGTGATTTAACATCTTGTGACTTTTTTCTTTGGGGCCATGTGAAAGAGAAGGTCTACGCCAACAGCCCAAGGTCGATTCAAGACCTCAAACATGGAATTCGTGAGACTATCGAGGACATAGGGCAGCTACTTTGCAATTCGCTTATGGAAAATTTCATGAAAAGGATATTGTCCTGTAAGAGTGGCCGTGGTGGTCATTTGCCTGATGCTACTTTCCACTATTCTGTATAATGAAATAAACTTCCGATCATTTGTATTAAAAAATACCATTCTTTGAATATCAAAATAACACCTCTTATTAAAAAACCCTTTATAATGAGAAGTGACTGGAAAAAACTTTTAATTTAATTAAAATTTAATAATTTTGGGATTTATTAAGGGTTGAAGATTTTGGCACACACTATTTTGAACTGAAACATCTTCGATTCTTTTTAACATTTTCATACTTTTTTTAGGAAATAATACAATTAAAAGAGAAATTTTGGAAGAAACTTTTTTTTAATTTATTTTTTTTTTTTGTTCAAAATTTTTGGGGAAAATATTTTTTTTTTGGCGTATGGTATTTGAAAAACACTCCCTCATATTATCTCTCATTTAAATCATGAATACCTGAGACTATGCTCAGTAATTCTCGCAAGTTTTCCAGCTTCAAGTTTCCATAACTTTCGAAGTTATATTGAAATACGTTTAGCGGCCCAGTGAAAACTCAATGCAAAATAATGCCATAGCAAAGCGCTGGCATGCGCACTCGTATATTACGTCCGTTTGCAAATGGATCGTAGCGTCGCTACGTACATTGGTACCTTGTAATTTCCCGTAATATCCCCCAACATTTGGAGCGGTTCACTACTAACCACTTGACGTTCGGGTTTTTTCCACAAAAATGTAATTAGAAACATGAGGTTTTTTTATTTTGTATTTAAAAAGTAGATATTGTTTAAATATAAAAATAATTATGAAATAAAAAGAGTAAGTCGCCATTTTGCAATAAGTAATATGTCGAAACCTTCGAGCAGCACTCGGGTTGCTACGTTATGCTGAAAACAGTGGCCGACGTATGTAGTCTCTCACCGCAGCCGCCCCTAACGAGCACAAACTGAGCAAAACTCATCCCGTAGAGAACAACTGCGTTCTTTTAGTTACATATTTACATAATACATCGGTTTGTGTGTGTATGTGTTTGGTTGTATCTACACAATGTTACCATTGATATTTTTGCTTACACACTTTTTCACACATCCACGTTATCAGTTACAATTTTTCATTGTTTAATAAACCAAAGCTATCTATAATTAACATTATTCAACAGTGTTTTTAAGTTATTTTACTAAAAATTATAATTTTTCTAAGTTTATTTTGTAAATGATTTCGAAATGTACTGCTTGACAACACTGTGTGGTGAGAGGGCAACCAGCTGACAGGGTTCTGGGGATTTTTTGATCGTAACAGCTGACAGGGGACTGCGTTTATGTCGGTCACTGTTTTCAGCATTAGAGTATGTCCACTGCACGCGAGTGCCGTTCGTTCAAAGTCATTAAGCGGTTAGGTATAAACTCTTCAATAGCAACGTAACCAACACGTGCCGCTACCGCTTGAACTGATACGATAATCTACTTGTTACAGCACAACTGCCAATGCATGCGAATGCGAGTATGAATGCACGTAGTCAAGAACAACAGCAACAAAAGAAAAACAATGAAAACAACCGGCGTTGAAAA